>QLOH01000448.1:600000-861705 GCA_026901365.1 Sesbania bispinosa | reverse complement strand
GGTACCCTCCCAGCGGGACCCATGCCATCCATTCACCGTTCCTTTTATCATTCGTTATAATTTCTATAATAGTTTTTTTAATGGACTATATTAATTGCTAGGCAAGTTGTGAGTGTTAAAGATTAAATGAGAAAAGTCATGAAAGAATGAGAAGCCAAAGGGGAGCATATTCACTGAGGAAGAAATTGTGGCCATACATTTTAAAAAGGTTCAATGTTGTAGTCAAAATTAAAAGCCCCGCAAAATTAAAATCGGGCCTTGAAAGAAATTCATGTCTAAGAGGATAAATCATAGCAAGAAGCAAGATTGTTGAACAACACTTTTGCTAACATGCATATTGCCTTAAAAACCAGTAGGTTGAGTCGGGACCAACAATATTGAAAACCAATACAACCTCATTCATTCAACGACAACAGGAATATTCAACTGCGAAAATTAGAAGAAACAAAACAGAAGGGTTTCACAAAAGTCTCATCATCCACCAACAATAGCGGAAAATTATATTATAAATTTCTAATAAACCAAAAAAACACAGATAAAGCCATAGAACGAACACTATAAACTAGAAAATCAAAACGGGACCAAAGTGAGGCAAATTAACAAGAACCTGTATGTAGGAGACGATTGGAGTAGGAATTGAATAGAGAGAATGAGAGTTGTCAGAGACGAGAAAAACCCTCTCAGCAATGGCAGGGTGGGGGTGGGTGGTGTGTTCGTGAGGGGAGGGGGCTAACCTCCCAGAGAGAATTAGTGAGATATTAATGAGGGGTAAATTTATAAAAAAATTCCGCTGGTAGCTGAAAATAGGAGCTTTTTTGGAAAAGTTAATTCAAGTAGCTTTTCTAAAAAAACATGTAGCTACCCAAACATCTACTTTCCCAAACACAATTTTTTTGTAGCTTTTTTGGTTTCAGCTACTATTTCAACTTCAGCTAGCTGAAATGGCTAGCCAAACCCTCTTAATTTTCAGCTAGTAGTTGAAAATTGGAGCTTTTTTAAAAAAGCTACCCCAAATAGCTTTTTAAGAAAAGTTTGTAGCTACCAAAAAAGCTACCTTTCCAAACACTGCTTAATTGTTTCAGCTACTATTTTCAACTTCAGTTAGCTGAATGGCAAGCCAAACACACATAAAAAGTTAACCATGGCGAGTTGAACAAGTTTATTACTCAAAAGCTAATCTATCTATAGATCTATCTATCTATATTGTATATATAAATTAGCTTGAACCCAAAATTAAATACATATCATAATTACCGAGAATTAAGTTTAACAATTTTAATTATAACCATTATGCTTTAAACATAAATGTCAAATGCATTTCATAATAATCACGAATTCATTTCAATAATTTTAATTTAAATCTCATTTTAATTTCATAATAATAATAATAATTGTTTAAACAATTTTAATATTTAAATTTTATGTATAATAAAATTATATTCAAATTATTAACATATTACAAATAATGGAAAGAGACACTGCATCACAAAATCACATGTAACGATTAGATAATTAAAATCATTTTTATTTGATTTATATATTGAAAAGATAAAATAACGAGAACAATTAATAAAGATTATAGTAATTTATTTTTGTTAGTAACATACTACATAAAAAGACACAATGGATGATGATGATGATGATGATGATGATGAGATGATGATGAGGAGGCGGAGGAGGAGGAGAGGAGGAGGGAGAGGAGGAGTTATTTCATTTCATATTCATAGTTGTTACTTATTAATGCACATTGTACACTAGCTATATAATTAAGACCCACTAAAATAATTTAGCATATTTAAATGTTTTTTTATGATGAAGAGCCCAAAAAGGGCTAAAAAGAACTTACAAAAACACTATAGACCCCTATATAATATAGTGCCAAAACTATCAAATACAAAAGGTAAAATAGCAAAGGAGGAATGGACTAAAAAAGTCTGAACTGATTTAGTGCTTAACAAAAGCTATCGCCAATCCATTAGCTTCTCGAAGTGTATGCATCCAAGTGATCTCAGAGAACCACTTGGAAATAGCTCGAATTTTCTCCACTAGAGAAAAAGCAATGATGTGGCTGGGCAACCTTTATCAAAAGATTATAGCAAGAGAGAATCAGATTCAAGGACAATCCTATGATACCCTTGATTATTCGCGATCCTTAAACCATGATAGATACCTTCTAGCTCTGTCTGGAGGACAGAGGTTTGGCCAAGGAATTCTGAGAACCCATCATGAATCTACCCCAACCCACAATCCTGGATAACCCCTCCACAAGCCGCGCTCTGACGAATGGGAGAATAAGCTCCGTCAGTATTCACCTTAACCCAATCAGCAAAAGGAGGAGACCATCGCATTGGACGGACATTTCACAGGTAATTTGTAATTGCTCATACGTTTATCTCTTAGGGTTTTTGTAGCAGCATCAATTTTGGATTTGACTCTAAATATTATAGCAGTGGTAGATAACCTAATTCCATTGAATACATCATTGTGGTGTTTTCTAGATGCTTTCTAAAGTTAACCCAAATGTTAGGTCTCTCCTCAAAACATCAGGTCTGGAAACTGATTGTTCAAACTGAGAGAATCCATTGTTGAACATTTTGAGCTTTGAAGAATTCTTGATAATACTCAACAGGAAGAAGGTTGAGCCAAATTTGTGATGCCTCCCTGCAATCACGAAATAAATGGAGCAAAGGTTCTGAGTTGTCAAGACAGAGAGGGCAAGAGTCATCTGATGGGTTCTGGCAAGCGAACCACAAATCCAGTAGTATAATAGTAAGAAGAGTATCGTATCCACAGGGAATGGTCAATTTATGGAGACTGTGATCTAATTATCAAGGAGAAACAATGGTTTAGAGTATATTGTTGCGGAATTGTAAATAACAGATTAATATCAATAGAGTAGAAAGAAAGAGTTAGAGACACTTTACTTGGATTAGGATTGGACTTCATCATCATCACACCCTTTGTGCTTGTAAAAAACTATTTATTATTTAGGTTTACTCTATAATATCCTAGACAAACTTTATTGTTAAGACCCCGAGTTACCAGCGGCCTCACACACTCAAAGAAAATCCATGCGGGCTCTCCCAGGCGACAGACTTATCCTCGACTTATTTTGCTCTTTTTTTAGTCAGTTTGTAAAGGAACTTAGTTGATAACGAGGCCTATAGCTGTAGACGCACCTTCGCTCAAGTACTGTCACTACCCTCACTCATCAGGATATCGCCTATTTCGAATCCTGGATTCACAATCAACTAACTCATTGCTATCGGTTTATCAATACCAAGCCTAATGGTTGGATGCCCTTCATTATGGTACTCACACTACCGATCAATCATTAGTAAACACACCATTTTCGGTCAGTGGTTAACCGAGTATTCTTATTCAAATCAGAGAGTGAGTCTCTTTAGAAGCACTCCCCCACTCCAGTCCTAATCAAAACTAACCTAGTTAGTTGAGACTAGCCTATAACTCCAGGCGCAAGCGCGGGAATTAGGAATTAAGTACAGAATAAGATTACCAATATTATAGACAGAGAGCACATAAATAATAATTAGAGTTTACATACACTTGGGGATAGAATCAATTACATCCAATCCTAATGGAGAGTTAACTACACACGAGGTAGCCATACAAACCACCGAAGATGTTGTCACCATCTTCAATCCTTGTGATGCGCTCCTCCTCTCCTACTCTAAACTAACTTTGGTACATTATCACTGAAATATAGACTGGATTACAATGATCGTGCACACGGAATTGAAACAAGAGGTTCCTATTTATAGACTAAGGAAAGACACAACAATTTGGGAAAGATCTATCTAAAAACGGCAACAGGGACCAAATCAGCGTAACCTGCGCTCCAGGCTGCGCTACAGCGCAGAATGAGGCGCAACTTCCAGAGAGTCTGCTTCACCTGCGCTATAGCGCGGGGTGAAGTGCAGGTAGCGTCCTGCAACTCCAACTTTCTCTTTTTAATCTTGATCTCTCCCCGAGACTGGTTTTAGTAGATTTGTCTTTCCTTATTTCCCTTTTCTTGATGATATCTTTGTATTTATTGAGCAATCTTTGATTTAATTGGGAAACTTGTCTGCAGAATCCTTGATTGATTGACAGTGATCTCCTCATTAATGGCTTCAAATCTTCTTTAAATCTTCATTAATATCTTCAATCAATCTCAAATCTTGCAGACATCTCCCTCATTTAATGCTATCTATCCTTTAAATCAAATCTTTGCAATATCCTGCAAAAATCAGCAATATTTCCATCAAAATAGCATCAAATTCAAATCTTAGATTAATAAATACAATTTATCTATATTTAATAAAAAGGGATTAAATTGGGGCAAAATTATCATTTTATCCTTGATAAGTGAAATAAAAAGTGCTCTGATTTATCAACTAATTTTCACTTATCATCATCTTAGCACATCCTCCTTTGTTTCCGTTGAACATTTGTGAGGAGACCCTGGATGAAATCTTCCACAATAGAACTCTAATGCGCTGAGGGCCCTAACAAACCATAATTTCTTCATCAATCTATTGGGCGAAGTCATTCTAATCGAGGTAATTTGCTCGTATTGTTGAACTGATGGTAAACCAACATCATAAGTATGCTGCCAAGCTATTTTATCATTGTCTAAACTTCTGCTGGGAGGGTGAATTCCTTTAATTTTGTTACAAATATTGCCAGGTAAAACAGTGGAGATTTGATCAATATCCCAATCACCATATCAGTGGTGAAGTCAATAACATTCTTTTGGGGAGCCTCAATTGAAATGGACTAGAAGCATGTTGATCAAGAGTCCCAGCCTTCGGGATCCAGATGTCATACCGGAATTTTATAGAGGAACCATTGTGTAACCACCAGGTACAATTAGCTATAAAATCTTCCCATATTTACAAATTCCCTGCCAAAGATTAGATGTACTTGATTTCATCTTTACTCAGGCAGAATATCATTACCACAACAGTATTTAGCTCTTAGAAACCAAGCCCATAGATCCTGAGCTTGAGTAATTAAACCCCACTCAATCTTCATCATGTATGCTCTGTTAAGATCACTGGTTTTTCTTCAATCCTAGACCTCCAACCATCTTTGGGCTGCAGACTTGTCCCATCCAATGAGGTGAATTTTCCCTTTTATCTTTTGAATCACCCCACAGAAAATCTCTTCAAATCTTATCCAGCTCCTCACAAGTAGATTTAGGAAGAAAAGTTGTTTAATAGATATGAAGGAATGGCATTCAAAACTTACTAAGAAAGTGTTAAACGACCAATAAATGACAGAGTTCTAGCTTTCCAATTTGAGAGACGATTTTTAGCCCTGATAGATACATATTTAAATGTAGATCTAGTTACTCTACCTTGTAGAATTTGAGCACCAAGGTATTTACCCAAATTTGATGTGCGCTGAAACCTAACCCTGTTGGCAATTTCTTCCCTAACCTGCGAGCAAACATGTTAGAAAAAAAGACTATAGTTTTTTCCATACTTAACTTTTGGCCTAAGCTGGAGCAAAACAATTCAAGAATAATATTAATAATTTCAAATTGATCCATTCTAGCTCCAACAAGTAGAATCAAGTCATCCGCAAAGGCTAAATGAGATAATTTGGGTCCATTCCTGCCAATCTTAATAGGTCTCCAGAACTATGGTTAACCACAATATTTATAAGATGGAATAAAACGTTCAATACATAAAACAAAAAGATAGGGAGGAATTGGGTCACCTTGTCTAATACCTCTAGTTGGAGAAAATGGATCAAGAGCTTCCCCATTCAAAAGTATGTGAATATTAGTGGTTGAGATACAATCTAATAACCTCACTAATCTAAGTAGGAATCCCAATTTCTTGAAGAGTATCACAAATAAAGTCCCAATTTAGTCTATCATAGGCTTTTTCAAGGTCAATTTTTATAGCCATCTAGCCAACCTTTCCTTTCTTCTTTCGCCTTGAATGAAAAACCTCTTGAGTAATGATACTGCATCCCTACATTGTCTTCCCGGTATGAAGCTACTCTAATAAGGGCCCACTAATTGATCATAACCCTCTTAGTCTCTGATAAAAATCTTGTGATGATTTTGTAAACATATTACATAGGCTTATAGGTCGATATTGACTCAGATTTGAGCATGTTTCAACATTGGTAATTAATGTTATTAGAGTATCATTCAGAAGAGCCACCTCTTGAGGATGATTAAACACCTTTTAACCATGTTGCAAATGTCTAGACCCACTGAATTCCAATGATATTGATAGAAGATAGCATGTAGACCATCAAATCCTGGGGCTTTTAATCCTCCATAGCAAATAGAGCTTTTGATTTCTTTCATCTGTTATAACTTATGCAACAACTCAATATGTTCAGGAGGTAAGGTTGGAAAACAACCCTTAAGCAGAAAGGAACATAGCTACCTTCATCATGAAATAAATTTTTGTAGAAAATTTGAAACCATGGCTTCAATATCATGAATGTCAGTAATCTGGTCCCCATTGTTACTTGTAGACTCTCAATCTCATTCCTTTTTCTTCTAGCAATAGTTGAACCATGGAATATTTAGTGTTCCTATCACCAAATTTAATCTTGTTACAACGTGATTTTTGAAAACCACATAAGTTCCTATTGGTAAGCTACATCCTCATACTCTCTCCACGGCTTCTTTTGTAAATTCTCCAAGTCGGCATCAGATTGATTTGCTAATTTTTGAGCTATTACATCCAATCTTCTAAGGATAGATCTTTTTCTCTGAGTAATATGCCCAAATGTTTCCTTATTCCAGATTTGAACCTCCTTTTTAAAACTATAAATGATAGAATTCCACTCCCTATTACCATTCCAATTCTCTTCAACAAAGCTTTTGAAAGAAGGGTGTGTTAACCAACCTGCTAAGAAACGAAAAGGTCTTCTATGTTGGTTAGGTACAACTTGACTATTAAATTTCATTAGAATAGGACAATGGTCTGATTTAAAGAAAGGCAGATGAACCAAAGAAGTTGTAGGAAATTTTAGCCTCCAATCCATATTAATTAGAGCTCTATCAAGTCTTTCCATTAAAGATCCTCTTCTCCGTGTGAAAGGAATACCCACATAGCCCGCATCCATCAAATTGCAATCAGAGATCATATTCTAAAATTGAATTCTATTTCTTGAGAGGGGTTATTTGATCCCCCTTTCTTTCAGTAGGACAGAAAATAGAATTAAAATCACCTATTAAACACCAAGCATCAATAATAGAAGAAGACATATTCATGAACTCATCCCAAAGAGAAATGCGGTTAATAGCCCGAGGATTAGCATAAACAACAGTTAAGAACCAAGGATACAAAATATCGTGTTTTACCCTTATGTGTTTAAACTGATTTGAAATAGAAATAAAGTCAAGAGACCAAAAAGAGCCATCCATAGAATGATAAATCTCCCTGCTTGCCTAAATGAATCAATTACTTGGAAAGAATCAAAGCCCATCCTTTGTGCAACTCTTCTAGCTCTCTCTCCACTAGCATGAATTTCCATAAGATGACAATATTCATTGTATAAACACTTCTCAGATCCTTGATAAGACTGATAAATCCTTTCCCAAAAATCCCTCTACAAATCCATGATAGAAAATTCATTGGGGGTAATGTTGTATTTTTTAGGACAGGTACCTTTGAGTTATCTTGCAAACTATTGCATTCTTTCATGATCAAATCCTGGTCACAGTCGCCTGAAATATGAGTAGAATCAAGCATTTCAGAGTCTAGACACTTACCTTCAGATACTGAATTGTTGTTGTATCTAATGTCAGGTGGATTAGGTTCAATTGAACTGCTAGATAGGGATGCCAGATAAGCTTTTTGCAGATCCAATGTGCTTCCTTTTTCAGAAACCATTTTCCCCATTATACGCAGGAGGAGTAAGTGATCTAGTTCTTTTTGCCTTTGATCAATATCTAATTCATGCTTTGTCTGGCTTGATGACAAAACATCTCTAACTATTGTTTTAACCTCTGATTTTGATGTTGGTTGGATAGTTGTTGGCTTAGGTTGTTTCTTTTTTGTTGGTATCAACACCTTTAGAGGCTCCCATCACTTCTTTTTGGATGCTTGTCTTTTACCTAGTCTTTCTGGAAATTCTTCCCTGCATTACGATCTCTAATCCGAGTAACCTTAGGAAGAGATGTCTCAGGTTGGGATGGTGTTTCCAGATTATTATTTTCTTCCTAGATATCATTCTTTAACAGTAAAATCGCGAGCCTAATTTTTTCACGGGAGCAACTTGAGTAGATTTCCTTGAAAAAATCATTTTCCTCCTCCTGGTTGACGTTTAACCATCATCCAAGGCCCATAAGGCCCTTTCTCTCTTGGATCATTGTTTCCTTCAACCTCAACTTGATTATTCAAACTGGTTGAATTTTCTTTTATAGAGAACTGACTTGAGGGAAAGGATCATTATCTTTTCCCTGCTTAGGATTTCCTCCTTCTTGACCTGGAATTTGATTGTTCTGGCTTACATCCACACTAGTCTCAAGAAAAACCTCAGATTTATGCACATACTTACCGCACCAAAAGCATATCTGGTGCAGCCCTTCGTATTCAATTCTTAAAACAACTCCACAGCTTTAATCTCCGGAATTAACCTTTTTGTCAAATATCTATTTCAACACATATCCTAGCAAACCTCCCCCTTGAATGAATTGACGTTAAACGATCTACTTTTAATATTGTTCCAAGAATATTTCCACTCTGTGGAGAAAACTGGAATTATACAATTCTAAAGGTAGATCTGGAATTCTTACCCATACAACCACTTTCTTGATTCTTTTTGCTTCTTCTAAAAATAATGGTCTCCAATGTTGGACAATCAGATAATGGTTTGCAACCATCCAAGGGCCATCATAAAGAACACGAAGATAGTCCTCTTTTTCTGTAAAATAAACCAAGTGATAATCCTGAGACATGTCAATAAATTTCACTAGATTTTTGTAGGCCCACAAGCGCCTAAGCCAATTCTCAAGGAACTGTTTTTTTACTCTTTTGCCCAGAACATTAACAACCAGGGTGTTTATCCAGGGAGAACACCAACTATTGTATTCTTCCTCTGTAATTGGAACAACTGGCCGAAGAGGATTAAGATGTTGTTGTTCAATTTCAGCTTCATAATTTATCATCTTTGACATATCATCATCATCATTGGACTCTTCACATGGGAGCTCCACATCATCAATGTCAAACAAAGGTTGAGTTTGCATTCCTATTTGTTGTGGTAAAGACTCTTTGTATGAAATTGACTGGATTGCTTTGAGAGCTTCCTCCAGATTGATTCCTTCTTCTTGTAAAGCCATTTTAACTTTCTTTGTACTTCGATGTATTAAATCTTCCTCCTCAGTGGTCTTGCCTTTCTCAGTTGCAAGATTCATCTTCAAACTCGATAAACAGTTTCTTGATAATCTTGGAGAGAACTTATATTTAAATGTTATTTAATAACTTACTAAAACAAACATGGCCACCTACAACATTTCACCTTCCATCATGTCATTTCACTTCCTTCCATTTTGTGTGTATTATAAAGAACACTCATACTCAAACTCACTTCACACTGAGGGGAAAAAATAGCTTGGTCAAATCATGTTAACTCTCACTATGTATCTTAATAAGTATACAAATGTCTTATCATAAAAACTATTTCTATAAACTTACATATTAATGGTATTTATTTTAGGAGGAAGATGTCTACTAATGATGATGAATTTAGATTTCCTTTTCTTTTGTGAAAATGAATTTATATTTCTAAACAATCTATATTTCACAAGATATAATTGAAAAATTTTACCAATGTAGGACACTCAACATATGACGGAGAAAATAATTAATTAGTAAATATTTATATATAGTATATTTAAAATTTACTCATATATCTTATTATAATTATCAATTACAAATAAACTCATACAATATATCTCTAGTTATAATGATAATATCATTTTATATGAGTCATTAAAATGTAATGAATGGGGCATTGGTTAAAAATTAATATAAAAAATTTTATCCAAATATGTAATATATATAAAGGAGAAATCAAATTACATAATTTTTCGTAAAAATAATTATATAAAGTTAACTTACATTAATTATTAAACCATTTAATAATCTTTTAAACGATGATTATAATTATTTATTAAAATATAAGGCCAAAGGTTTAATTAACCTATAATTAATATATTTATCTAGGAATATTTAACGTTTAAAATTTAATTAACTCTAATTAATATTTCTTAGAATATTTATAATATTACATTCAATAAATATATCATTTAATATTAATAATTACATACATTGAATGAATTATAATTAATATTTCTTAAACATTTCACATATTATAATCAATAGATATAATATTTAATGTTAAGGTCTAGTTAATTTACAAAATAGATAGATAGATAATAAAAAATTTAATAAATGTTGAATAACTCATTCTAAACATTAATATTCATAAAGAATATTATAAATATAAAAAATTCCCTCACATCACACTGAATGATCAAAAAGATAATAAATTATGATTGAGATTCATTAAATTTAAATAGTTGAAACACTAGTTTCTTTTTAACAATGTCAAATGAGAACTCAAATACAACAAATTTGTTTTTAAATGATGGTGTTGCTCAATTAACAAAAACAAAAGCGTATTTTCCTAGCTATAATTAACATGCAACGCATGTCCCATTCAACTCTACAATACATAGCTTATCTGCTTTTTACATTTGGACGTGGTTTTATAATATTATTCCAAACATAAGTTTCATATACGAAAGTAGGGGTGATCATAGGTCGGGTTGGGTTGGGTTTAAGGCACTTACGGACCCAATCCAATGAAGAGATATTGGGTTGGGTTGAATTTTTTCATTTTTAGGGACGTATCCAACCCAATCATGACTTGTGTTTTAAAATACTTGTGTTTTGTAAATAAAATAAAAAATGAAAAATACTTAATGACAAAAATAAAAACCTATAATTTGATAATAAGAAAATCATTTATACAATATTAAATATTAAAATGTGTAACTTATTAATACAAAAAATTATAAAATTTAATTGTTTATTAATGGTTGGGTTGGGTTGGGTTGATCGGGTTGGAAGTATGAAAACCCAATACCCAACCCAATTTAATTGGGCTCGTCTATATAGAACTCAATCCGACCCGACTACCCAACCCGTATTTTTAATTGGGTTGGGTTGATCGGGTTCATTGGATCTATCAAACCCATGATCACCCATAGACCAAAGACGTATTATGACTCTTTCTATTGAGTTTTTAATTTTTAAAAACAACAATTTTGTTTTTATTAAGTTAAAACCTTGAATTAAAGAGAGGAAACAAGTACATTAGGTAACGTGAGATCCCTAATATCAACAATTATTTGAGCAAAATAAGAGTTATCTATTTGCATTGATGTCCAAGCCTGTGCACATTATTGTTTATCAGCCTTGAAGTTGACTTCTTGGAAACTAAGCTTTGCCACTATGTTCATCGCCCATTTTAAAGCTTTTATTTCAGCTAAGAGTGAGTCTTCAATTTTAAGAACCATCTTTGTTGCAGATGCAATGACTTATCGAGATGCATTTTGAAATATTGCTCCGGATCCTGCATCCTAGGATTTACATGATGCATCTACATTCACTTTTATCATAGGCTTCAGTGGTGACCATGTAGTTTGTCGTGTAGGTGTTTTTTCTCTCTCGCTCTGGATTAATGGGATCATTGATTATGCTTTTGAGATTATTTGTTGTATAGTCATTCTCTTTCCCTGAGAAACATACATGTTTCTATTGTTCCAAAGAGTCGTAAGGTGCTAAAAAATTACCCTTGTAAAAAGCTTATTGTTCCAAAGAGCCCATTAATAAGACACACATCTCCATGTAGGAACCATAAACCTTATTTAACGAACATTTTGCAAATACTTAACCACTTACATACTTAATCACAATTCTTGCTATGAATACTTTTTAAATTAATGGTTCATAATAGGTCTACTCGTCGACAAATCTATTTGATTATTGTTTATGAAAGTGATGTAAGGTGATGTAGACTTGAGTATTAATACTTCTCAATTTCTCATACCCTAACTTGATGTATTGGTAAGTATTGATTTTACTGTTAACACATTCCTCTTTATAAACTCCACACAATACCAGATCACTCAATAATTGGGGTGGTAACCTGAGTACCTAAGTCTTTAATCTTTTGTTTCTTTAACTCTACAAATACTAGCACCCTAAGAACAAAATAAACAAACAAATAAACCAAATTGAACCGAATTAAACTAAAAACCAAACCAAGTAACTAAAATGAACTAGACCGGATCGAACCAAACCAAACCACATCAAACCAAGCCAAACCAAACCAGTCCATGTCAAATGCATGTCTTTAGTCTTTAAGGTGTACCATTCACACTGATGCTAGACGTGGCCTCACAAGACACATTTTAGATGAAGCTTTTAAAAGTTATATCTTCAATTTTAAACTTAAGATAAACATTAATAATGATTAATATGGTCAAATTCGTTGCTATGTGACTTACCAGACAAGACAAGACCAGACCAGACCGAACCAAATCAAAACGAACGAACCAAACCAGATCGAATTAAACCGAACCAAACCAGATCGAATTAAAACCGAACCAAACCAAAATGAACTGAATTGAATCAATTCAAATGAAACCAAACCAAACCGACCCACTTCAGACTCCTGTCTTCAATCCCTAAGATGTACCCTTTCACACTAATGCTGGAAATGGCGTCTTAAAACACATTTCAGACAGCTTTTAAAACTTATATTTTCAACTTTAAATTTCAAACAGACATTAAATATGATTAATATGATCAAGTTCATTGTTATGTGGCTTACCTTTACCATTTTTGCCTTCTTTGATGCAATGATCTTGACAAAATGGTTAGGTATGTACGACTTTTGTTAAGACCAATACCATTAGTTATTAATTTGAATTTATAATGAAATTTCCACTACGAGTTATTTTTTTGAATTCTTTTCTTTAAACCAATAGGATAAGCATCATTTGTTTTTTTTGATAAGGTGAAATCCATATCCAATTGCATTTGATTCTCATAAGGTTTATGGAACCCCGAGCCCTTTGCTACTTAAGTTGTTCAAGGACTTAAGTGAAGCCATATTTCAAAATTCAACCTTTCAAACAGAATCCCTTCGACTTATTGCATCTACAATTTCCTGGAAATGTTCTTTAGATAATAAATCATTTTTAGAATAAAGGTAAAGGGGTTTCTTTTGTGTTGTTCATAGAAGCTTCCAAGTCATTTTGTCTTGTATATATACACTTATATAAGTTCAATTTCTCAATTTATGATTCTGCCTATCAAAATTTGGTGAGATGGTTTCTTTAATATAAGGATGAAAATTTGGAAATTCCTACTAAATTTTTGTCCAATAATGACACTTAAGGAATGTTTGTATGAACAAAATAGTGTAGCTTATTAATTTGTGGCGGGTAAAATATGTTTTTCGTCCCTATAGTTTCAGGAAACTTTAGTCTCTGTCCCTATAGTTTAAAAACTATGTTTTTTGTCCCTTAAGTTTTGAAACCCCCTAACTGTGGTCGCTGACGTTAGTGTACTTTGTTAAGTTGCTGACGTGGCCAACAGAAGTTTCTGGTCGACCGATCTTGTAGCCTCCTTGTTAGATGGCCTTCCAGCCTCCTGGTCGGCCAACCTTCTTGACTTCCTGGTCAGTTGTCCTTCCAGTCCTCCTGACCGGCCAACCTTCTTGCCCTCTGTTTGTGGTGATAAAATTCAATTTTGAAAATTAAACTTTAACACTTTGATTCTACGAGCAATCTGGGGATTAGAATCAAATCCTCTTACGGGACTCTTTTAAAAAAGTAGGTTTATGGTGTTTATGATTTCTTAAAAGATTTATTTGATATTCAATCTTTCTGGAAAAATGAATTATTTGGTACAGAATTTCACCAAGTTATTTTCTAAACATTAGAAATCCAGAAAACACTAAGTTCTAAAGATTTGATCCGGAATTTTTTATCAAAGAACTTGACTTTTAGAAAATTACTTGATTCAGAAATTTATCAAGTTTTCAAACTTTAAATTTTCAGAAACTGATTTTGAGAAACTTCAGTAAAAGTTTAAATGAGAATTTGTACAAAGAAAAGTAAATTACAGAATAGTAAATTTGCAGAATGTAAACAAAGAAAAGAAAAATTGAATTGTAAGAACAATTTGCATTGAAAAGAAAAGTGGATGGGTTCATCACATACTTGCTTCTCTTAGTAACCTGTTTGTCACAGTGTGATCGGACGTATAAGGTGTTTCAGAGAGTATGAGTATGAGTGATTTGCCAACCTTTATTACATTGTGGGTTCAATATTTATAGATTCCTAATCCTAACGGTTAACTAATGCATGTTTGACACATCAGCAACCTTATGTGTTGGCAGCGTATATGCTTGCCACGTTTCTGCTATCCAGAAAACTGTTTACAATCTTTGAAATCCACCACTAACTAGATGACACCTGTCTTGGTCTTTTATAACTTCTAATAACTGTTGTCTTGGTGTCTTCTGTCTTTTCGAAAATGAATCTTCTCTGCTTTCTTCAAAATTCTTCTAAGTCTTTAAAGATATGTCTTCGAATGTCTGCTTCTGTTTCTCGAAATCTTCTTCTTGATTGTTCGAAATCTTCTTTTAGAATTCTGACTTCTGATTTCTCGAATTCTGCTGCTGCATTCTCGAAAACCTCTAATCTTGATACTATATCTTCAAATTTCTCGAATTCAAAGAAACTGCTTCGAGATTTGACCTTACTTTTCTTTATGCCATGTGGCATATCTTAATTGGTCATTCCAAAGGTTGTGAAGACCACCGGCCACCGTCCTTTCAATTTGCATATGTGACTTTTCTCATTGGACGTTAGCAATGGTACATTAATTGGCTTTTACTCTTTTTACCTCCTATAAATAGGAGTTCACATACAAAGTTTCTTTCATCCAAGTTCTTCATTCTTCCTTCTTTTCTTCTTCCTTTCCCGAATTCTCTTAAAAATTTCTTCAAAAAATATGAAGAAGTTAATTCCTTTGGCTATTGCGTACAATCTAATCTGGAATGATTTCATTTTCGATGAGATTGACGAAATAGCCAAAGCTATTGGCTTTTCTAACCTTTCTTTTCGAAAAGTTTTCTTTTGGATTGTATGTGATAGCCAAATATGAGGTCACTTTAAACAGTAAATGAACCTATTTATTGTCTCCTATGCTGATCATGATCTTCCTCCTCAGGTCAAAAGTGTTTTAGCAAATTGGAAGCATTATTTTCCTTTGCCTAGGCTCAATCGAAGTTTTGAGGATGAAAGAAGAAGAAAAGGCATGAAAGACACAAGTCAAGAACTCTTTCAGTTTAGGACAGTTTTCTTTCTAATACTTTAGGTACTTAGGACAGTTTTCTTGCTAATGCATTTCCTTTGTATTCGAACTAATGTAATTCGAATTAGGAATGATAAATACAAGAACTACCTTGTACCTTTTGAAATACCTCTAATGTATTCATTTTTCGAATTTACTCTTATCTTTCTTTCGAATCTCTAAAGTCTTTTGCATTGATTTCAATCAAAGATCCTCGAAATTAATAGACTACTTATCCAAATTCGAAATAAGGTAATTTGATCTTTTCCGTAAATTCGAAATAGCATCAAACTTTCGTCATTTTTTGGAATTCGAAACAATTAAAATTCAAATCCCCAACAGATGCCCCCCCAAAATAGTCTCTTTCAAAAAATAATCTTTTTTGTTGTGCAGAAAGAGATATTTTTGGAACAAACCTTTGGTATTCCTTAACAACTTATTTAAAATTTAAAAAGAAAATCTAAGATTTTGTTCAGATAAAAATCTTTTATTTCCCAATTAAACTGAAATAGCTCAGTTATTTTTAAAAGTTAACTGACTTTCCCACGTTTTTGGGAGATTAACTCATATCCCAAGAAAAATTTAACCCTGGTTAATCTTGTAATCTTCTTGGTAACCATGGTGTCTTTTCTCTTTCAAGTATAAATACTAAATGAAACTTTTTATTTTTCACTGTTTCATCTTCAACCTTGAATTCACAACTTTCTCTCTCAATCGGCGTCATTTCTTTCCCTCCAAGGTATGATCTTTCTTTTTTCTTTTTATCACATTTTGTTGTTTTAACTTGATTTTCACCGATTAAATTCTTCCAAGGTTCTAATTCAAGTCTTCTTGATACATTTTCAGCTTGTTCAAGATATTTGTGTTCTTCATTCTCTCTCCTCAACCTTTACAATCTCCATTAATTCCCTTTATCCCTTGAGCCTATCTCTTTCGAGCCTTCTTTCTATTGTACCTTGTCCTTCGAAGATTGGTGGTCTAAATACTATGATAGTATTAAAGTTGATGAAGCAACATGTTTATCAAGACTAACTAAAGAAGTCGCTCCTTCGCAGAAATCTTCGAAGAAAACCAAAGGTATGCACATAAAAGAAATTGAAGCATTCGAGAAATATTTTCATGTATTCTATATCCCGAATAATATTCATAGAACTATTTCCGAAGCAGCCCTTAGCTTGAAAGAAAAAATTTCTTCAAATCAACAGAATTTTAAGCTTATTAATCCAAAGGGCGAAACTATTTTCGAAAAATATTGTCCAAAGTTTCCTTCTTTACCAACAGCAAAATTTGGTTTGGCAAAGAGTTTATATGGTCCTGAATGGACTAGACCTTTGAGTCTTGATATTTTCTTTAATAGCCTTAAACTTCTTTCAAAAAGAGTTACTTTAACAAAATACACTTTGGACAATTATCCTTTTATCCACCATGTGGATATAGAAGATGTGAGAATAATTTCTAAGAACTTCATAATTCAAGGTAATTTAATAAAAATATTTCTTTTCTTCATTAACTTGTGTTGTCTTTCTGCTTACAAATTTCTTTTGTTTTTTTTATCTCAAGAATGTAAACTCTTGAAGGGTACTGAAGAAAACTGGGAAGATGACAAGGAAGAAGAAGAAAAGAAATCGAAGAAAAGGAAAAATACAACTTCTTCTCAGAAACTTTCTGTTAGTTTCATTCCGAAATCTTCAAGTTACTTACTTTTTTTTCAATCTCGAAATCTTACTTCTTTCTTTATTCTCTTTTTAGGCTTCTGTTTCGAAAACGCAAAAGAAGGCTACGTCTGACAAGGTCGAGAAGAATGACGAACCTTTAGACAAAAGCCGATCTGCTTCTGTTAACAAGAAGAGAAAAGCGGATGATTCTGATACTTCGAAGAAACAGAAAGCTAAGGGTTCTGAGAAGAATCAATCTGATAAAACACAACAATCTGCACAACCATCTCCTTCAGAGGTAAATATATATTTATTATTTTTTTAAGATATATCATTTCGAAATTATTGCTTTAACTTTGAATAAATTAACTCATTCTTTTACTTCAGGAAAACACCCCTGAAAAACCAATTATCCCTCTGAGAAAGAAGGAATCAAAGAAAGATAAGAAGGAGAAAAAAGAAAAGAAAACTCCCAAGCCAAAAGTCTTATCAGTCATTCCTCTAGGAAAAACTATTGGAGCAGTAAGTTTTACTTTTCTTGTATTTCGAGTAATTCTTGAAACTTCTTTTCTCTTCTCGATTTTTTTTTTAGGATTGTCTATTTATGTAAAATAACAGAGAGTTGGCCAAAGGTTTAGGCTTAAAGTCTATAAGGAACAAATCCCAAGTGGAGTTGTTGAACAAGTAAACCTTTAACTCTCTCATTTAAAAGAAAAGAAGAAAAATGCAAAAATTAATTTCTTCATTCTGTTCAAGATTTTAACTTATGCATTTCATATTTTCAGGTTATCATCTCTTCGAGTTCCCAAACTGGAAGTGGCAGTAATGAAGAGAAAACAATAGAAAGCCCACTTCAAACCACTCCTTTGAAGAAAGACAAAAAGCCTTTAGGTGACATCAAGGAAAGTGATGAGGAACAAGAAGAAAAATCAGGAGAAGAAGAGGAAGTGCAATCCCCTTCCAATTCATCAAATAAAGATGCGTCAACTGAAGAGAAAGATGATCCTTCGGATTCTCAGGGTCCTGATTCCCAAAAGGCTAAAGATTCGGTTCGAAAGAAACCCAAACTAAACAAACAGAATCGGGAACCCCTGAAAAGCCTCCTGGTTTCTCGAGAGATTCATCTACATCAACACCAATTTTCAGCACGAAAAACTTAGATGATTGTCTCAATGACTTGGATGACAACCCCTTCCTAATCTTAGAAGTGCTTTCAGGAGAAACCTCTTTATCTTCTGCTCAATCTGAGGCAACCGTTCAGAAACCTCTAAATGAAGAAGATGCTCCTGATCAAGTGCTTCAAAGTTTCAAGAAGTTAGTTTTCGAGAAACCCATGATGAGAGAAATCCCGAAGGATCGTCTTTAGAGAGAAGAAATTGAAAGCTATATCATTTACTTCGACAAGAAGATTTCTCTATTTTCTAAGTCCCAACAGAAATGGATCAAGAGCTTCTCTGAGCTTTATCATAGTAGCATTGGGACTGTGGATCAAATTGAACAAACCACATCTAAGTTGGCTACACAGAAAAATGAGAGAACTGAGTTGATTGACAAAATGCAAGACAGCAAGGTGAAGGTGAATAAGTATGAACGATCAATTCAGCAAAATTCTTCGAAGGTCGAAGAATTAGACAAGGAAAATCTAAGGCTTGAAGGCCTTATCAAGCAATATCAAGAAGAGGTGGAACAAAATAAGAAGGCTAAGAGTGAGCTTGAGACTACTATTTCGAAGCAAAGGTCTACTCGAATGGATATCTTAAATTCTATTCGAAGTATTTCGAGAGATGCTGTTCGAGTTACCAAAGATGTTGAGAATCTCGAAAGGAACAACCAAAGTCTCAAGATCTACTACGAAGACCTTATGCATAACTTTGCCAAATTGAAGAATGAAGCTCCTTTCTAGCTTAATCTTAATCTCCTTCTTGATTACTGGCAATTTTTTTTTCGAGCATGTTCTCGGATTTTAATTGTTTCTTGAACAATTTATTTCTCCTTAGCACAATTTTTACCTCTTGCAAGTTTGGTTTATATTCTTTTAAGTATTTTCCGTTTATGATAATATGCGCAAATCACCAACCAATTCTCGAATTGAATATGCATTACTGGAAAACATTTTTTCAATCTCGAAAGGTCCTTCCCAATTAGGTGACCATTTACCAAACTTCTTAGACTTTTTATCAATGGGTAGAATCAATTTCCAAACATAATCACCAACTTGGAATTCTTTTTTCTTAACTCTTCTATTATAACAACGAGTAATTTGCTCTTTTTGTCTAATTATATTTTCAAGAGCAATCAACCTTTCTTCATCAAGTTGATTTAATTCATCAAACATTAAATCCTAATAATCTTGAGAAGGTAATTCAAACTGCCTTTGAACCCTTATTGATTGTAGATTAATTTCAACTGGTAAAATAGCATTATGACCATATACCAACTTGTAAGGGGTAGTTCGAGTAGCTTCCCTTGGTGAATTTCTATATGCCCAAAGAATCTGACTTAATGTCTCATGCCAATTTCTGGGTTTTTGCTTAATATGTCTTTTAATTAAAGCAATAATAATTTTATTAATTGCTTCAACTTGACCATTGGCTTGAGCATAATAAGTTGAAGAAAGTAATCTTATCCCTTTTGATTCAGTAAACTTAACCATTTTTCTGCTAGTGAACATAGTTCCTTGATCTGTAGTAATGGTTTCTGGTAATCCAAATCGAAATATGATATTTTCTTCAATGAAACGAATAATATCTTCTTAAGAAACTTCTCTTAAAGGAATTGCTTCTACCCATTTGGTAAAATAATCAACTCCAACTAAAATGAATTTATGGTTTCTCGAAGAAGCTGGATGTATCATCCCAATCAAATCTAAAGCCCATCCGAAAAGGCCAAGGCTTTATGATGAATGCAATTCACTTGCTGGAACCTTTTGTACATTTCCATGTCTTTGACATTCTTCACAAGCTTTTGCAAAATTGTGGCAATCTTTGGCCATAGAAGGCCAAAATAATTTTCTTTTCAAAATCGATTCCATCTTCTTTCCTGCTTGGTGCTCCACAAGCACCTTCATGTACTTCGACCAAAGCCAAATATGCTTCAGTTTCTCCTAAACATCGAAGTAAGTTTCCATCAACAGATTTTTTATAAAGGTCTTCACCTAAAATACAATAATTCAGAATCTTGTACTTTAAGTGCTTTTTATTTATCAAGGAAGGATTTGAATAGATTCACAATTTCACTTCTCCAATCATTCCGATCTAAAAGATTTATATTGTGAATTTCGAGATCTTTCATTGGAAATATCCTTTGAATGTCACTAATCTTTCTAAGAGTTCCGATTGAAATTCTATATCCTGAAGCTATTTGAGCTAACTCATTGGCTTCGAAATTTTGACTTCTAGGAATATGTTCAATTTTTATTTCATCAAACATTTCCAAACGTTTATTGGATTGCACTAAGTACTTGGCCAATTTTGGATCTAAACATTTGTATTCTTTAGTTATTTGTTTGATAACTAATTGAGAATCTCCTTTAATATGAACATTTCTCGAATTCATAGAAACTAGAATTTCGAGACCAGCAATAAGAGCTTCATACTCTACTGCATTATTCGAACAAGGATGTTTTATTTCAAACATCATTCGAGTTGGAAATCCTTTAGGTGAAATTAGCAGAATTCCAATCCCAAATCCATTCTTATGTTTGGATCCATCAAAATAAATTTCCAAGGCTCTAAGCCTATATATATTGATTCTTCAATGGGAATTGGTGGATGTTCAACTAAGAAATCAGCAACTACTTGTCCTTTCATAGATTTCAAAGGAACAAATTTTAAAGAAAACTCAGTTAATGCCAAAGCCCATTTTCCAACTCTACTGTGCAATATAGGTTTTAACAACATGTGCTTTATTACATCAAAGTGTGAAATTACAAATACATCTTGAGGTTTCACATAGTGTTTAAGTTTAGTACAAGAGAAATACAAACATAAACACAACTTTTCTATAGCACAATATCTAGTTTCTGCATCATTAAGGACTCTACTCAAATAATAAATAGCTCTTTCAACACCATTTTCGTCCTCTTGAGCCAACATACTTCCTATTGTGGCTTCTGAAGCAGAAATATATAATTTTAAAGATTTCCCTGGCAAAGGAAGAGTCATCAGAGGAGCTGTTAAATATTTCTTGATTTCCTCAAAGACTTGTTGGTGTTCATCTTCCCATTTGAAGTTTTCTTCTTTCTTCAATTTCAACAAAGGGGAAAATACTCTTGTCTTTCCTGATAAATTCGAAATGAATCTTCGAAAGAAATTAACTTTTCCCAGAAAAGACTGTAACTGTTTCTTGGTTGTAGGTGGAGATGCTTTGAGAATAGCTTTAGCCTTATTCTTGTCAATCTCAACACCTTTCTTATGGACAAGAAATCCTAAGAAATTGCCTGCAGATACACCAAAAGCACATTTAATAGGATTCATTTTCAAACCATGCTTTCCCATTTTCTCGAAAGCTTGTCTTAAATGATTCAAATGCAAGTCTTTTGATTCAGACTTAACTACAACATCATCAATATAAATTTGCATAAAATTTCCTATTAAATCATGAAAATTGAATTCATGGCTCTTTGATAAGTTGCACCAGCATTTTTCAAGCCAAAGGGCATCATTACCCATTCATAAGTACCTATTGCACCAGGACATCGAAAAGCTGTCTTCGAAATATCCTCTTCGGCAATAAAAATCTGATTATATCTTGAATACCCATCTAACATACTTAATAATTCATTTCCTGCTGCCGAATCAATTAACATATCACAACTGGCATTGGGTATTCATCTTTAGGAGTTGCATTATTAAGATCTCGAAAATCAATACATACTCTTAAAGATCCATTTTTCTTAATAACAGGCACTATATTAGAAATCCAATCAACATACCTGGCAGTTCGAATGAACTTGGCCTTTAGAAGACGCTCAATTTCTTCTTTGATTTTCGAAACAATTTCTGGAGCAAATCTTCTTGGGGCCTGTTTCACTGGTTTCTTTTCTGGAAAGGTTGGAAGCTTATGTTCTACACCATTCTCGACTCAAACCAGGCATTTCATGATAATCCCAAGCGAAACAATCTTTATATTCCCTCAACGAATCAATGATTTTTTCCTTAAATTTACCTTCGAGATTCTGACTAATAAACGTGGGTTTCTTTTCAGCTTCAGCAGTGTGCAATATAAGTCCTTGATGCATGTAGATGAGGGGTGTATCCTTGAAAAACATCAGCTCTTCATAAAGGTTAGGGAATTTTGGCACTCTTTCCCTTTCAAAGAAGGGTCCCTCATACCTTTTGTGGGGCACTTCAGCTTCTTCTGCATACTGAGAGTCAGTAAAGGATAGGCATAAGGATCAAAAGTGGGTTCTGTGAAGAAATCCCTACTTTTGGGTCCAAGCCTAAGATGTGCAGGTAGCATGCTTCCTTTCCACACACATTGCTGGGTCTCCTCAGCAGAGTTTTCAGATCTGTATGATTCTGATGATGAGGAGGATGATGAAGATGGTGATGGTGATGGTGATGGTTCTTCCTTTTCTTCAGACAAGATAGGTTGTTCATCAACCTTGTCTGAAACTCCCTCTTCTGAAACAACCTCTATGAACTTGTTCAAACTTTTCTTCTTCTTCCTTCTCTTCTGGCAACCCCTTTTCTGGTGATGAAGGTGGTGAAGGTGTAACATTGTCAAACCTCACCCTTATTGGTTTGTAGGGTTCCTTTGGAGGTTCCTCTTTCTGAATTTTGATTTTCTTGACTTCCCTTTCTGCCTCCTCCCTTTCAGCTTGCTTTTCTTCTCTTCTCCTTTTGAAATAAAGATTGGCTTTGACAAACTTCTGATATTTATCTGCCATGTCTATAGCATCTTGTTTACTAGAAATACTCCTAGTGATTCTTGTGGTAATTCAGGAGCACTAGTAAGGAACTTGCTTTTTTTCTTTCTCTCATGGCAGCACTGGATCTCTTTCTTTTCTTGGTTCCTTCAGCCAAGGCAGCTAGCCTTTCTTTTTCAGCTAAGGCAATCTGTGTAGATACTGCATAAGCATGATCAGCCTTCTCTTGTTCTAACTTCTTCTCCAATTCTTGATTTTCAATCATAGTAGCAATTGCAGCTACCTTGATCAATTCAGGATCAGAGGGACAGGCAGCAACAGGTGGTGCAGCAATAGCATCAGCATCAGCAACAGGTTCCTCATGTGCCTTTCCTTCTAGATTAGAAGTAGGCTCAAGAGGTTTTGCTCCTTCAGACTTTTGACCCACAATTTCAGACGACTTTGTCAAAGTCTTCTGAACAGGTTCAGCAGTCTTAAGGTGCAACTTAGGGTTTGCTGGTGCCACCTTTGCAGCACTCCTAACTGGTAGCTTCGGCAGCTTAGGTTGAGGGGAGGGCTTGGATGCAACAAACTCATCCTTCCTTATGTCCCCTTGAAGTTCAAGCTCCAGAACTTCAAAAGCAGCTCCACTTCTAGATGCCTTCTCTAACAGTAAACTCTCCTTCATAGTAGGAGAAGAATGTCTTGGAATGAGAGGGTTCTTCAGCTTCATACTGGTAATATTGGCCTCACCAAAAAGAGCAGGTGCTTTGTGATCAAACTTAAGAGGTACTCTGAAATGCATCAGTACCTTGGTGATAAGTAAATTGTGAGTAAGGCTTCCAGCAGAATCCCTAATCTTCTTCTGAATGTGGAACATAAGCATCTTTGGGAGATTCATCTTCTTCTTCAGCAATAGGTTGATCAAGCAGAATCTCTCAAGTTCAGAGACATGGTTTCTGCTTCCACTCTTAGGGAAAATGCATTGCCCTAGAATGGCATGAAGAACTCTGACTTTATCCAGCATGTTCTTTGAGTCAGCGCTCTGAGGCTTCGCTGTTCCATACAGCATCTTGGTGAACTTCTCAGAACCACCATTTCTTCCTTCCCATCCTGGAGAGAAGACCTCTCCTTCAGCTTGTACACCAGTCACCTTGGAAAGAATATCAGCATCTATGAAGATGGACTCTCCAAGAACTTCAGCTCGGATGCTTTCATATTCACCTTTGTTGTTTGGAATTCCTCTTGCTGAAAACCAGAAATCAATGATGCTCTGTTCATTCCAAGAGCAATCAGTTTTCTCAAAGAATGAAGTCCAACCAGCAGCATCAAATTCCCAAAAAGGTCCATGCCCAGATCACTGAGACCCTGAAGATCAACACCTTTGGACTTGACAATCTTCCCTCCAGAGCTTGTCTTCTTTGGTGCCATTGCAGTTGCAGACAAAAGCTTCGAGCAGAAAACTGTTGTGAGAGAGAGAAGATGAAGTTGAAGAGTGAGCAGAGAGAAAATGTGAGCCTTCTTCAATATGCAACCTCCTTTATTATATAGACACCCACGATGCAATGATGGCATGTACTGGCTGCGCAGACTTGGGTAACGTGCAGAGTGGAAGAGACAAAATAAATGGCATTCAACAACCGTCTCAGATAGCCACGTCATCATTTTATTTCAGACAAGTGAATAATTTCAGACAACTAATGAAATTTCAGAAACCCTAAAATTTCAGACATGTCACAATTTCAGACATACTGAGATTTCAGATGTTCATTTCAGACAACATACAAAGTCAGTTAGAAAATGCATGTATGTTCAGATTATTACATATGAACTTAAATCTGACTTCAGTCAGAGGTTTTGTGAATATATCTGCCCATTGAAGCTCTGTTTCAATGAACTTTATATCAAAAACACCTCTCTGAACATAGTCTCTAATGAAATGATGCTTGATTTCTATATGCTTTGCTCTAGAATGTTGAATGGGGTTTTTAGACAGATTAATGGCACTTGTATTATCACACAAAACAGGTATAACAGATATAGGAATATTAAAATCCTCAAGCTGATACTTCACCCAAAGGAGTTGTGAACAACAACTTGCTGCTGAGATATTCAGCTTCAGCTGTTGATAATGCAATGGTGCTTTGCCTTTTACTTGACCAGCTGATCATGTTGCCTCCAAAGAAGTGACAACCTCCACTGGTGCTTTTTCTTTCAATTCTGTCTCCAGCAAAGTCAGCATCACAGTATCCTATTATCCTGCATTCTTTGTCTTTCTTATAGCAAAGACCAAGATTAGTAGTACCTTTAAGATATCTAAAAATCCTCTTAACAGCTTTAATGAGTAATTCTTGGATCTGATTGAAATCTAGCACAAAGACACACACTGAACATAATGTCAGGTCTGCTTGCTGTTAGATACAATAAAGAACCAATCATTCCTCTATACAAAGTCTGATTCACTGGTTCTTCATTCTCATCTTTGCTTAAATATGCAGAAGGATGCATAGGAGTTGACATGGGCTTGCAATCATTTAAATTAAACTTCTTAAGCATTTCTTTTGTATATTTCTCTTGATGAATCCATATACAATTAGAATCTTGCTTAATTTGAAGTCCTAAGAAAAATTTTAATTCACCCATTAGGCTCATTTCAAATTCAGATTGCATTAACTCAGAAAACTCCTTGCAAAGAGAAGAATCAGTGGAACCAAATATAATGTCATCAACATATATCTGGACTAGCATGAGACCTTTGTTAGACTGTTTTCTAAAAAAGTTGTGTCAACTTTTCCTCTTTCAAAACCATTTTTGATAAGAAAATTGCTCAATCTGTCATACCAAGCTCTTGGGGCTTGTTTTAGACCATAGAGAGCCTTTTTCAATTTGAAAACATAATCTGGGAAAGTGACATCCTCAAAACCAGGGGGTTGTCTAACAAAGACTTCTTCTTCAATGAAACCATTGAGAAAAGCACTTTTAACGTCCATTTGATATAGCTTGATGCCATTATTTATAGCATAAGACAATAAAATTCTAATTGCTTCTAACCTGGCCACTGGGGCAAAGGTTTCTGTGAAATCAATTCCTTCTTGCTGATTGTATCCTTGAGCCACAAGCCTTGCCTTGTTTCTGACTACTTTGCCTTCTTCAGACAGCTTGTTTCTGAACACCCATTTGGTTCCAATAATAGTTTTCCCATGGGGTTTAGGAACAAGGGTCCAGACATCACTCCTAGCAAATTGATTTAACTCTTCTTGCATGGCTAGGATCCACCCTTCATCATGCAGAGCTTCATCAATATCTTTGGGTTCAACTTCAGACAGGAGAGCCAGTGAATTCAGATTCCTGAACTTTGATCTTGTCTTCACTCCTTCTGAAGTGCTCCCAATAATTTGCTCTTTAGGGTGATGTGACTTGTATCTCCAATCAGTTCTGTGAATGGGTACAGCATCTGTCTGAGACTCAACATCTGTCTGAAGAGGTTCAGTAACAGTAGGCACTTCAGACAACTGCTCATCTTTCAAGTTGCTGTTGTCATTTAGCTCCATTCCTGCAAAATCATCCTCTAGATCTGATAGTTCCCTATCAGTCTCTTTCTTGTCATTGAATTTAACATGGATTGATTCTTCTACAACTAGAGTTCTAGAGTTATAAACTCTGTAAGCCTTAGATGTTTCAGAATAACCTATGAAAAATCCTTTGTCAGATTTTGCATCAAACTTTCCAAGATCATCCTTTGTGTTAAGTATAAAACACTCACAGCCAAAGGGATGAAAGTAAGATATGTTGGGTTTTCTTCCTTTCCACAATTCATAAGGAGTTCTTTTAAGAATTGGTCTTACCAATATTCTGTTTTGAAGGTAGCAAGCTGTGTTAATAGCTTCTGCCCAGAAGGATCTTGGTAGATTGCATGAGTTGAGCATGGTTCTTCCCATCTCTTGCAGACTTCTGTTCTTTCTCTCAACAACCCCATTTTGTTGAGGTGTTCTAGCCACAGAGAAATTGTGTGAGATCCCATTCTCATCACAGAACATTTCAAAGTTTGCATTTTCAAACTCTCCACCATGATCACTTCTGATGACAGATATACAGAATCCTTTTTCATTCTGTACCTTCTTACAAATATTGTGAAATTCTTAAAAGTTTCATCCTTGCTTCTAAGGAATATAACCCATGTATCTAGAATAGTCATCAACAATGACCAAACCATATTTCTTACCACTAATGCTTTCTGTTCTAATAGGACCAAACAAGTCAATATGCAATAGTTCTAGAGGTCTGCTAGTAGAAACAACATCTTTACTCTTAAATGAGTGTCTTGTTTGTTTCCCTTTCAGACAGCTTTCACATAAAATGTCAGATTTGTATGAAAGCTTGGGTAAGCCTTTAACCAGATTGTATTTTGCTAATCTTGAGATTAATCTCAAGCTGGCATGCCCAAGTCTTTGATGCCAAATCTGTTTTTCATCTTCAACAGAAATAAAACATTTAACATTTTGACTTGCTAGTTCCTCTAGATCAATTTTGTACACATTGCTGTGCCTTTTAGCAGTAAAAAGGATTTGATCAGAAGAGTCTTTGACTATACAACCTTCCTTAGTGAAAGAGACCACATATCCACTGTCACATAATTGACTTATGCTCAGTAGGTTGTGTTGAAGTCCTTCCACTAGGAGAACATTTTTAATAAGGGATAAAGGTGACATACCTACAGTCCCTATTCCTGTGATCTTCCCTTGCTGGTTTCCACCAAAGGTGACCACACCTCCATTTCTTGGTCTAAGGTTTTGGAACAAAGACCTTTCTCCTGTCATGTGTCGCGAGCATCCACTGTCCAGGTACCATTTGTGGTGTCTCTTTTGTCCTGTTAAACACATCTGCAACAGGAATAATCAAGTTTTTAGGTACCCATATTCTTTTGGGTCCTCTTTTGTTAGACCTGGGTGTTGGTCTCTTTTTGTGTTTACACTGAGTCACATTGTGTCCAGCTTTTCCACAGTGAGAACACCCAGTAACCTTTCCCTTGCCTTTTTCAACATTAAAAATATGAGGTTCAGGCATGTTATGATCCCAAAAGCCTAAGCCACTTTTGTCAATGGAATGTCTTTGATCACCAAGTAATCTGTTCAAATTATCAGTTCCTTTGACAAACTTAGCTAAGTCTTTTGTCAGTTGCTCAACTTGCTTCTGAAGTTTTATATTTTCTTCAGACACATGTTGAGAACTACTGATTCAGACACAAGGATCTTTTCCTTGAGCATAATATTTTCTATTTCAAGGGCTTCATATTTATTACACATTTCTGTGTGAGCCTTGGATAGATTCTTATACTCTTGAAATAGTTCCTTGGAGCTTTCCATCAGATCATCATACATTTCTTGAAGGGTTAAAGGAAATACCTCTTCTTCAGAGCTGTCTGATGATGGCAGACTGGCCATAAGACATAAGTTGGCCTCTTCTGAAGTATCTTCTTCTTCTTCAGAAGTAGATTCATCAAGGTCTTCCCATGTTGCCATTAGTCCCTTCTTCTTTTTGAAGAACTTCTTCTTTTTGAATGTGTTTTTTCAACTTAGGACACTCAGCCTTCATGTGACCTGGTTGTTTGCATTCAAAACAAATAATTTTGTCATTTTGAAAATCTTTACCTGTCTTACCTCCTTTAGAAGTTGAAGGTTGATTCCTTCTGAACTTTCCTCTGTTTTGGAGCATTCTTTTGATCTTCCTACTTAAAAGAGCAAGATCATCATCTCCTGAGCTATCTTCAGAATCCTCATCTGTTTCTGAAGTTTCCTCAGCTTGCATAGCCTTCATCTTGCCATGCCTAGACTGACTGGTCTTGGAGTTTAGAGCCAGAGATTTCTTCTTGTTGTCATCTTCTCCAAGCTCAAGCTCATGAACCTTGAGAGATCCCAGAAGTTCCTCCATTCTAAGAGAGTTTAAGTCTCTTGCCTCTTGAATGGCAGTAACTTTGGGTCTCCAGGTCTTAGGCAAGCTTCTTAGAATCTTTCTGTTATTATCTCCAGATTCATAAGTTCTGCCCAAGGACCTGAGTCCATTTGTAATGGTCTGAAACCTCCCAAACATCTGATCAATGGTTTCTGTTTCTTCCATTTTGAACATCTCATATTGATGTATGAGCATACTAATCTTGGATTGCTTGACAGTTTCAGTCCCTTCATGGGCTGCTGCAAGAGTATCCCAGATTTCCTTGGCAGATGTACAACCATGCACCTTCTCATATTCTGATTTGTTCAATGAGCATATCAGATAGAGTTTGGCTTTGGCATTCATCTGAACTCTAGCCTTCTGCTCCAAGGTCCAATCAGCCTTAGGTATAGGCACATTGTTTTGCATGGGCACATAGTCTCCATCAGTAACTACATCCCAGACATCAATGTTGTTGCTTTCAATGAACAGCTTCATACGATCTCTCCAGTAGTGATAGTCTACTCCATTGAATGCTGGGGGTCTTGTGATAGATGCACCCTCAGAGATGTATTGCCTGTTGTTGTTTGCAGCTTCCATCTGGATCTTTTAGTCCTCAACACTTGTTAGGTGCTCAACCCTGAGTTAAGCTCTGGTACCAACTGTAGAAACACAGGGAAACACTAGAAGGGGGGTTGAATAGTGTTTCTTTATATTTTTGAAAGCTTTTTGAAAACAACAAGTTACAAACAGTTTCAGACAGGTTTATGGGGGCTGTCTGAAGTTTTTGGATGGCTCCTGAAAATATATTTTAAAAGGTTTCTTTGCTTTTAAAATATTTAGAATAGCTTTTCAACACCCTTGATATTAATATAAACGAATTGACAAGAGATAAGGGATAGAAAACTTAGCCAAGGATTTATCCTGGTTCACTCACTACCACTGTGAGCTACCTCCAGTCCCAATGCCAACAAGCACTTGGATTTTCTCTTAATCTTTCACAAAGATTACAAGTATTCTTTTACAGTCAAGCCTCTTCAGGCTCTACAACCAAGTATTGTTTTACAGACAAGCCTCTCCAGGCTCAAACAAGATTACAATGAAAAAGAGTTTAAGCTTTTAAACTACACAAGTTTGAAGCTCAAACCTATTACAATGTACAGCTAAAAACTGAGGTATACTCAGGATATGAAAATATAAAGTGTACAAAGAATTTTATCAGAGTGATTTTCTTGAAGAAAAAATTGCAGCGTTTTGATTCTCTTTTTCTATGTTCTTCTCTACAGATGATGGTCTTCATAAGGGGTATTTATACCCAGACTTTAATCCGTTGAAAAACCACCGTTTAGAGATAGCATTAAATGCTATACAATCAATCCGTTGTGAGACATACTTCTGAGCATCCTGACATTTCTGACACAGTACAAGGTTGCATCTGCCAAAAGGCTGCTTCAGGAATTGCTGCGTTGCTGCGTTTGCAGAGATTTCCTCAGTGGTGTATGAAATTCAAATGCACCAGGAAAGGCCTCTGTGTTTTTGCCATAAATGTGTTCCAAAACGTACGAGCAGCAGAGACTCAGAAAAGTCTTCACGCAAGGTTTCAGCAAAGATGCCACGTCATTACTAAAGCTTCAGACGGCTTCCAATCTTCAGACGGGTTCCAGTCTTCAGACGGGCTTGGCTCTTCAGACAGCTTCAACACTTAAGACAGGTTGACCACTTCAGAAGGCCTGTTTCCCTCAGATGACTTGAAGCACTTCTTAAAGACTTATAAAGCGTATTGTGGCTTGCTGAAATCACAGATAAATAATTAAACACTTAAGAGTATCTGTGAAAATAAATAATGTAAATTTGTTAATCATTAAAACTTGGAAATATTGCTGTCTTAAAACATCATAAAATCTCTTATGATATTTTTGAGACTCAACAGCCATTTCTGTGGCCTGACCCACAGAATTCGAGTCTCAACTTCAACCATATTAATACTCACTGGTTCAGCATAATTATCATTCACTTGAAGAGGATCGAATCAATCTTCATTGCCATTGGTGCTTTTTCCTCAAACTTCAACCTTCCTTGCTTAATCGCCTCTTGGATAATATCCCTGAATCGAACACAACTATTAGTCCCATGTCCATAAGTATGATTGATATTTACAATATTTTCTACCTCTTCTTGTTTCTTGAGAAGGGATTATATGATCATCACTTAGAGTTATTTGTTTCTCTTTCACTAAAATATCAAGATTTGATCTGCTTTCGAAATGTCGAAACCATAATTTTTTCGGGGAAATCTATCTTTATTATCATTACCAGTATTTCCACTAGGTTTCAAGATTGACAAACGTAAGGAGGTCCAGGCTTAAGTTCTGCTACATGAACATCGTTATCTTCCATATCATATTCGAAATCACTATCATCAGATACTTCCAAATATGCTACTTTGTCTTTTCGAAAGATTTTATCAGGTTTTCGAAATCTCTCTTTTTCTTTTTTCAAGTGTTCAATTTGCCTAACCTTATCAGCCAACTGGGCCATGTCTCTAAGTTGTTGATTTATCAATTTCTTTCGAATTGAATAATCTAGTCCTCCTGCAGCCATTTGGACTAACTCATATTCAGGAATTGAGTAAAGCATCTAGCTTTCATTTGCCTGAATCTATTCAAATAATCATCAATGGATTCATTTGAAAATCTTTAATGTTCACTAGATCCATTAACGTAACTTTGGTTTCCCCTCGAAAGAACTGTTCATGAAAACTTCTCTCTAATTGATTCCATGTATGAATCGAATTTGGGGGAAGAGTTGTAAACCAAGTAAAAGCATTCTTGGTTAAAGAACTAGGAAAATACTTCATTTTAAGTTCTTCATTATTTGCCAAATCACCTGCTTCGATTTGATATCGAGCAATGTGTTCGATAGTGGATTCTCCTACTTCTCCAGCAAACTTGGTAAATTTGGGAACCTTTCATCCCCTTGGTAACTCAGTTTGCAATACCATTTGGGTAAAAGGAGAAACTACATAAGGATGATTCGCAAATCCTACATTAAATCCATGTCTATTCAGGATCTGTTCAACTATTCCAACAACATTCTGTTGCCCCCCTAAGTTATTTGCTCTTATCCTTTCGAGAATTTCATCAGCATTCTGATTTCTATTCAGGATAACTCTAGGAGCATTGTTTTTCCTATTTTCAACAGGATTAACAGGATTCGGTATTTGGTTATTCTGATCCCCTTGATTTACAAGAGGATTCATATTAGCCACTTGTCTTACTATAGGATCTGTGGGTGCTCCAAACACATCCACAATCCTTTCCATTTGCCTAGCCAACAAATTATAATTTGTATTCGTTGTTTGTACTAGGGGATCGAACACTGTGGCCATTTGAGTTGTCAACTTGTTCACCATTTCATGGTTACTTTCATTCATTTGTTGCCTTATAGTTTGCAACGTAGAATTTGTGATAGATGAAGAAGAATTTCCCACAAAGGGATTAAACATGGGTCCTCTAACAACTGAAGGACCCACTGTTGATATGATTTGTGGGGCTGTTCCAGAACTTGGAACAAATCCATATGGTAAACCATACTGTGGTTGTCCATTTTGAGACATAGACATAAAACTGGGCATAGGGATTGTAGAACCAATTTGACTTACTACAGGGTCTGTCACAGCAATAGTGGTTGTAGTAACATTCGTTGATGGTTCCCTTGTAACACTATTATTTCCATTAGCCCCATTATCATTGTTATTTACAGACTCATTCCTTGGGGGAGACGAATTCTCAGAATTCGTAATATTGGTGTTATCCCTATTGTTATTTCCACTTGCATTTGCCTAGAATTGTTAGCCATTTGAACAGAAATTGTTCTTCCACTTCTCAAACGCATACAAGAACAAATCTATTCATAAAATCATAACACACTACTTTTTGGCAATTTGTCCCATCAGGCGTGCCAATTTGTTTGTGGTGAAAAATTCAATTTAGAAAACTAAATTTTAACACTTTGTTTCTACGAGCAATCTGGGGATTAGAATCAAATCCTCTTACGGGACTCTTTTAAAAAAGTAGGTTTATGGTGTTTATGATTTCTTAAAAGACTTATTTGGTATTTAATCTTTCTGGAAAAATGAATTATTTGGTACAGAATTTCACCAAATTATTTTCTAAGCATTAGAAATCCAGAAAATATTAAGTTCTAAAGATTTGATCCGGAATTTTTATCAAAGAACTTGACTTTTTAGAAAATTACTTGATTCAGAAATTTATCAAGTTTCAAACTTTGAATTTTCAGAAACTGATTTTGAGAAACTTCAGTAAAAGTTTAAATGAGAATTTGTACAAAGAAAAGTAAATTACAGAATGTAAACAAAGAAAAGAAAAATTGAATTGTAAGAACAATTTGCATTGAAAAGAAAAGTGGATGGGTTCATCACATACTTGCTTCTCTTGGTAACCTGTTTGTCGCAGTGTGATCGGACGTATAAGGTGTTTCAGAGAGTATAAGTATGAGTGATTTGCCCACCTTTATTACATTGTGGGTTCAACTATTTATAGATTCCTAATCCTAACGGCTAACTAATGCATGTTAGACACATCAGCAACCTTATGTGTTGGCAGCGTATATGCTTGCCACGTTTTCTGCTATCCAGAAAACTGTTTACAATCTTTGAAATCCACCACTAACTAAATGACACCTGTCTTGGTCTTTTATAACTTCTAATAACTTTTGTCTTGGTGTCTTCTGTCTTTTCGAAAATGAATCTTCTGCTTTCTTCAAAATTCTTCTAAGTCTTTAAAGATATGTCTTCGAATGTCTGCTTCTGTTTCTCGAAATCTTCTTCTTGATTGTTCGAAATCTTCTTTTAGAATTCTGACTTCTGATTTCTCGAATTCTGCTGTTGTATTCTCGAAAATCTCTAATCTTGATACTATATCTTCAAATTTCTCGAATTCAAAGAAACTGCTTCGAGATTTGACCTTACTTTTCTTTATGCCATGTGGCATATCTTAATTGGTCATTCCAAAGGTTGTGAAGACCACCGTCCACCGTCCTTTCAATTTGCATATGTGACTTTTCTCATTGGACGTTAGCAATGGCACATTAATTGGCTTTCACTCTTTTTACCTCCTATAAATAGGAGTTCACATACAAAGTTTCTTTCATCCAAGTTCTTCATTCTTCCTTCTTTTCTTCTTCCTTTCCCGAATTCTCTTAAAAATTTCTTCAGAAAATATGAAGAAGTTAATTCCTTTGGCTATTGCGTACAATCTAATCTGGAATGATTTCATTTTCGATGAGATTGACGAAATAGCCAAAGCTATTGGCTTTTCTAACCTTTCTTTTCGAAAATTTTCTTTTGGATTGTATGTGATAGCCAAATATGAGGTTACTTTAAACAATAAATGAACCTATTTATTGTTCCCCATGCTGATCATGATCTTCCTCCTCAGATCAAAAGTGTTTTAGCAAATTGGAAGCATTATTTCCTTTGCCTAGGCTCAATCGAAGTTTATAGGGATGAAAGAAGAAGAAAAGGCATGAAAGACAAAAGTCAAGAACTCTTTCAGTTTAGGACAGTTTTCTTTCTAATACTTTAGGTACTTAGGACAGTTTTCTTTCTAATGCATTTCCTTTGTATTCGAACTAATGTAATTCGAATTAGGAATGATAAATACAAGAACTACCTTGTACCTTTTGAAATACCCCTAATGTATTCATTTTTCGAATTTACTCTTATCTTTCTTTCGAATCTCTAAAGTCTTTTGCATTGATTTCAATCAAGGATCCTCGAAATTAATAGACTACTTGTCCAAATTCGAAATAAGGTAATTTGATCTTTTCCGTAAATTCAAAATAGCATCAAACTTTTGTCATTTTTTGGAATTCGAAACAATTAAAATTCAAATCCCAACAGTTCAAGATTCATTTAAATATACATAGTTACAAGAAGAACAGTATAAACAGTCATAGAACCAAAAATATTGTATAAAAGATAGAATAGGGCAGAAGACTAGATATTACTATTATATAAAAAGAAATTATTTAACCAATACGAAAACAAGAGTAATGAAAAGACACAAGCAAATCATTGATCATCAGATGAATTCTCATCAGCATTTCCTTCTTCAGTTCTGAGCTTCTTAACCTCCTTGTCAGAGGCTCTTAGTCTTCTTGCAAGCTTGGAAATTTTTCCATTCACCTTTTTCAGATGATATGCACTCAACATCGTCCTTTTGCTTTTTCTAGACTTCAAGTGGGTATCTTTAGTTCCTTCTTCAGTGCATGGAGCAAAAAGAGGAGGAATTTCCACTTGATTTTCAGGGGCAGCTTCTCTTTCAATAAGAGTCTGTTCTAACTCAGCATGTGCACCCGGAGTGAAAAAGTTAGAGGCCGTTGGTCGAAGTGACTATCCATAGGAAAGTCCTTGTGCATGAGAATTTTCATAATTAAGGTGTTGTGAGGGTAAAGATTTTCATTGCGCATATCTTCTCTGAAGATCATCTGATACATCAGCACCCAAGGGAGACTGATTCTCTTCTTCGTTAGTAAGCTTCCCGGTACGAACCTTTCCAGCTGATTTATTTCTACTTTGTTGCGTCCTTTGTGAAGGATGCAGCAGTTTAGCACAGCAAGAAGTGCTCTGGGTATCTTCAGAAGTTGAGAGTGTCTGTAAGGTTCCAGACGTCTTCTTCCAAAGAGAGCTTGATCAAAGGCAAATGTCTTCTCTCGAATGGATTCCCACCTTTGAGAGTATTGCTCTCCTCGGGCAGGCACTCCAATCACTTCAGCTATTAACGCAAAATCCACACAGATTAGTCTTCCCATCACTTCTGTTTTATTCCAGACCAGTCTTCGTTGGACACAATCTTGGAATTGTCCCAGAACTCCAGAACACTTTCCTCATGCCATGGTGATAAAATATTGCTGAAGAATGGAGTCCAACTAATAACATCAAAATACTCAGATATCTTGAATTCTGCATCGTCAAAAAGTCTGAAAGGTTAACTGCTTTGCAGGGAATGATCCTTTCGTCAAACCTGGAAGGGTTTGAGTTGCTTGATGATGCGGATATGTTTGCCATTGATTATAGTAGATCAATTGATCTTTCTGAGATAAGGATGCTTGAAGAAACTTGGCCTTTTAGGTAAAAGATTGAATGCAGTGTAATTTCCATGTTGATCATCCAATCCCTTTAAATAGTGAGCCAGGCGTGTTTTGAAGCATTGATGAGAGACAGTTTCGTGCACTGAACCGGTGTGGGAAGATGTGCATCGTGCCGATTAAGAGAAACCGGTTGATGATTCAACGATTCACGTTGCGCCGTTTCACATTTAATAATCACATGATTAACATACATGACTCTTCATCTACTAAAATAGATACACGCAAATATTTATGCATACGGTACAGATTATATGCAACAATTAATGATTCTCAAAAATAATATGCATCAGTTGATTTTAACATAATTAAATACATATATATGGGATAGTTAGCATGCAATAATTTATTTTCATGCAAGCACTTACATACATGCATTAACAATTTCAATAACAAACAAAACATGCAACTATTAATTTTCATACTTTATTTCAATAAATAAATTAATTTAAACTGAGATAGGAAGGATGTTACCCGTATATGGTCTTGAGATAGATGTACTTTCCTTTTCCAGTTACGTCCTTCTGAAGGATGCTTTAATTCCATGAATAATGAGTTTTAAGAAAAAGATTTCCTTTTCTCATTATCATTCTTCAGAGTTGCTTCAACTTGGTGAGATTTCCATCTTCTGAGGATCTACTCCTTCTACATTTGTTAGATGCTCAACCCGAAGGTGAGCTCTGATACCACATGTTAGAACCACAGGAAACACTAGAAGAGGGTTGAATAGTGTTTTAATCTTTTTGAATAATTTTGGAAATCCTTAAATAAACCAAGGCGTTAACTAAAAAGGTTCAAAACAAATCTTAAGTTCAGAGTTGATTAAAACGCGCGGAAGCTAAAAACAGTAAAGATTGATAATCTTTTTACTAAAAGCTTAAGATCGTTATGATTAAAAAACTTCTCAAAGTATCTTTTGAAGGTTATTATACAGAAGCTTTTCAGAACCTTTTCTGGACTTCTTCAGATGAATGAAGATCGTCTGAAGTTGGTTAATAACTTCCGAACTGAGTTCTTTTCAGACTCACCTCAGAAAGTTATTTAAAGGTTCTTCAATGTGCATTCTTTATAATGCTTCAAATGATATGAGAAATACTTGATGTTATCGTTTCTTTGAAAGCTCATTTTATTGAAATTGTTTTACTTAGAGTTTATTATGAAAAATACTTTTCAATCCCCTTAATAAATACGAAAACTGAAAGTAAAAGAGTTTAAGGGAAAGAAGACTTAGACAAGAATTTATCCTGGTTCACCCACTAATCCCGTGAGCTACATCCAGTCCCAGGGCAAACCACCATTGGATTTTCCACTATCTGAATCCACAGATACAAGTATTATTCACATCCTCTTCAGGCCAACACAAGTATTACTTTGTTTTCAACTGCCTCTCCAGGCAACTCATGCAGTATTCTTTTACAGAAAAGCCTCTCCAGGTTCAACAAGTATTCTTTCTTACCAAGCCTCTCCAGGCTCTAAACCAAGTATTCTTTTCTATCAAGCCTCTCCAGGATCTACCACGAGTATTCTTTCTTCCACCAAGCCTCTCCAGGCTCTCAGACACTTATCCAAGTGTAGAGTATTCTTTCTTCCACCAAGCCTCTCCAGGATCTCAGATACTTATCCAAGTGTAGAGTATTCTTTCTTACACCAAGCCTCTCCAGGCTCTCAGACACTTATCAAGTGTAGCGTATTCTTTCTTCCACCAAGCCTCTCCAGGCTCTCAGACACATAGAGTGTTTACAATTTAAACTAAGTTTAAGTTTTCACGAAACATAAACTTAATCTCTTCCTGTACTAGAGGTTAACTGAGTACTACTCAGGATACAATGAATAAGTCTAAGTACCAAGGTAAGACGGTGATACAAGTGTATGAGTTTAAGTACAGTCCTGTCTCTACTATGAGGAATAACATCCTCTGAGAATTGGATAAGTAAATACTGAATTTAAGCTTCAGCCTTGTTCTCTAACCATTGGTTTCCTTGGGTTACATTCTCACCCATTTTGAGGAATGACCAAGGTATGTTCATGGTTTCCAACTATTCTTAATTGATCAACACTGGGTTGGTTGTCTTTCGACCAACATGGTTGGTTTTTCCTTTTTTTCAACCAGCATCTTCAAATTCAATCTTGAGGCTATTTATATTGTTCTGATGAAACATAGCCGTTTGAAGATAATTCATAATACCGTTGAGATGTTGATGATGTGGCTCATATAGCCGTTGTGTAATAGCTTCTCAAACGGTTACTTCTTCTTAAGCAAAATAAGTGTTCATACGATCTTGTTCTGACACTTCTTTAGATGAGCTCCTATGAGAGATTTTCTTGATATTGTTATGATAATTCTCTCTTTTGAATTTCTTCTGCTTTCTTCTGATTTCTTCTGATTTCCTTAGGAGTGTATATGAGGAGATGTTCGTTGAATTTGTCCTTTTGATTATTTGGTATATACTCCTTTTTCATTTGTTCCTGACACTGTTTCTTCTTTCTTCTTTGAGTGAGGTGTCTTGTTCAATAGCCGTTGTTGCAGTTTCCTCTTTGAGTAAAGACATATGATATTATAGTCGGTGAATCATATAGTCTTAGCTTTTGTATTGATTTCTTTTATGTTGAAATCTGTTCCATGCATTCAGAGAATTTTATATGTTCAGACAATTGATTTCTTCAATCTTCACATATACTCAGATGCTTGCTTTTATCTCGTTGTAATTTCATCAGCTTCAACATGTGCTCATCTTATAATTGCTTCAAGCTTATTTCAATTCTCCAGCTTTGAATGCTTTCAATAAGCTCTTTTCTTCTGGTAAGATATTTCTTCTTTTCTTCAGACGGTTGCAGCTCCATTCTCCTTTACATCTTCTTCTTCTTCTTCTTCTTCTGAGATTTAGATGAATAAAGATATTGAATTAAATGTATTTTATTCAAACATCTTTCTAGTTACTTTTACTTAGTCTTCTGATACATTCTGGGCAGCAACAGGTTCAGGTTCAGGTTCAAGTGCAGTAGGTCTGCGCACGCAAATCCTTCTGTAGCAGGTGCAGCAGGCGTTGCAGAAAGTCTTTGCAGAGTTTCCTTATTTGTGCAAGACTATGGTCGAGGTAGAAAAGCATGTCTAACTTTTATACTGAAATAAGTGTAGTTCATTTGGTAGAGTGTTCTCTACACTTAGCAACGTCTCCAAGAAATCAATTCTTGATTCTGTTCGTAGACTGCTTCAGATTATCTTCATATCTTTAGATGATAACTGCTCCTCAGATTTAGTTAAGTCTTCAGACGGTGTAAATGCTTCAGATAGACGAGCTTTCTCATTTCTTCTCTTCATACTATATTCTTCAGACGATAGTTGAGTCTTCATTACTGTCTTCAAGTCTTCAGATAGTCTTCATGTCTTACTGTCTTCAGATAATCTTCAGATCTTCAGATGGTCTTTATGTCTTCAGATAATAGACTTTGCTTTGTAGATTTCTTCTTTTTAGATTATGTATTTGTTCTTCTGATCCTGGTCTTCTGATTCTGATTCTCTGATAATGATTTCGTTCTTCTAATCTTCTGTTATTCTTCTTCTTCTAATGAATATTCCAACCTGAAACACAATTCAACAAACCAATACCTTTCTCAGTAGAACCTGTTTACATAATCTTATAATCTTATTTGTTCTTATATGTTCTTATATATTCTTATTTGTTAACCATTATATTCTTATATAATCTTATTTGTTAATCATTAAAACTTAAGGATGTTAAGTCTTTGAGTCAAGTTTGAATGCTCAAGCTGATTTGTAGGCTTCACAAAAGGTAGAGCAATCAAGTAGGGGTATTTTGTCGCCTGGCAGAACCCGCATGAATTATCTTCGAGTGGTTTACTACATGGTAACTCGGGGTAAAGCAATATAGTTTGGCTAAGATATTATAGAAATACATTCATAAATAATATGGGGATTCACATGCATAAGGGGTGCGATGATACGAAGTTCAATCCTGATCCAAGTAACGTATTTTACCTTCTCTCAATTGTCTCTTTATTTATGCAAATTTACTTTCTTCACCACAAATTCTCAAAATACAGTTTCTTACTTGATAGTCTGATCACTAGTAAATACGAAGCGAACCGTTCCCTGTGGATACGATAAACTCATACTTACTACTATACTGCTGAAATTTTGGTACGCTTGCCAGAATCTCATCATCTCTCTGTCCATTCCCTTGGTGAATGACTCCTCAAAGCTCAACTCGGAGATTTTTGACACTTTCTACAACAACTCCTCTGTCATAGGTGGTGCAAGCAGCGAATACAAGATCTCCCTCTCCAACAACGAAAATTATGAGGAAGTGTCAAAATCAGTCATCTATGAAATTCCTACTGGAAATGACATTGTTCAGCCCATCATCGAGTATGCTTGTCGTTGTCGTGTTGGCATCGTAGTGCTATCTAGTTCAGGTTTTGTTTCTGTTTTCGATGTTACCCTTCTCCACCCCATGACCCATATTGCTCCCTTGTCTATCACCGGAAACTTCAACATTGTATCTTTCACAGGAACTTACATGGGTGGTCATTTTCCTCCACTCTCCTCTCACACCCCTGCTTGTTCTTCTTTTGTGATTAACCTCTCAAGCTTCCCAAGTCAGGTGTTCTGTGGACTTGTTGAAGGAAGGGTTATAGCTGTGAGTCATGTGGTTGTTGTGGCATCAACATTCAAGAAGTTTGAGTACCACATTGTTCCAGAAATTGCTGAGGAAGTTGAAGAGGGTGACCTCACAAATATTGCGGCCATTAATGCTGATGCAAGTGATGCTAATGGCACCATCGACAACACCGGCATTGCCATGACTAATAATGTGTCTTCTTTCGGTATGACCAATTTAACCTCACTAAATCACCAACTCCTTTTTCCATAAAGGAAGACCGTGTATGAAAACAACATCGTTGGTCAAGTAAAAACAAGTGGAGATGTTCAATATCATCTATTTTTGGTTTAAAATGTGATGCAAAAATATGAAAAGTATTCATAATGTAGAATATTTTTCTTTTAAATAAAAAGCATTACAATTAAATATAAACCTCTCTGTTGTCAAATCAAATGCCATAAATTGTGGTGGCATTGATATCTGTCATAAATTGGCTCATAAATTAGGTTGTATTTTTTATAATATGTTTAAACTCAATATTAATTAATAGTAAAATGAGTGTTATAATGAACAGAAATGCATGCAAAAGAATTTTATCATAAAATAGAAGAGTTGTATTATTTAATAAGAGATAAACCGCCTCAATGTGTAAGAAAAGATAAAAAAACTAAAATAAACTAAAAAGATTAAATAGAATAAAAAATCCTTTTATAACATATTTAAATAAAATAATATGTAAGATATAATATTAAAAAATTATACGCCAGCTCACATCTCGGTCGGCTTGGCCCCACTTCAACCATTGTCACCCTTGCTATAAATTGTTCATTGTCTTACTTTCTCTATCACACCCCTTACAAATGGTTGAAGATAGGCATATACTCTCTCCGTCCATTCCCTTGGTGAATGACTCCTCAAAGCTTAACTCAGAGAGTTTTGACACTTTTTAATACAACTCTTCTGTCATAGGTGGTGCAAGCAGCGAATACAAGATCTCCCTCTCCAACAACGACAATTATGAGGAAGTGTCAAAATCAGTCATCTTTGAAATCCCTGCTGGAAATGACATTGTTCAACCCATCATCGAGTATGCTTGTTGTCGTCGTGTTGGAATCGTAGTGCTATCTGGTTCAGGTTCTGATTCCGATGTTACCCTTCTCCACCCCATGACCCATATTGCTCCTTTGTCTATCACTGTAAACTTCAACATTGTATCTTTCATAGTAACTTACATGGGTGGTCATTTTCCTCCACTCTCCTCTCCCACCCCTACTTGTTCTTCTTTTGTGATTAACCTCTCAAGCTTCCCAAGTCAGGTGTTCTGTGGACTGGTTGGAGAAAGGGTTATAGCTGCGAGTCGTGTGGTTGTTGTGGCATCAACATTCAAGTAGTTTGAGTACCACATTGTTCCTTGAATTGCTGAGGAAGTTGAAGAGGGTGACCCCACAAATGTTGCGGCCATTAATGCTGATGCAAGTGATGCTAATGGCATCACCAACAACACCGACATTGCCATGACTAAAATGTGTCTTCTTTCGGTATTACCAATTTAACCTCACTGAGTCACCAACATCCTTTCCCATAAAGGAAAACCGTGTATGAAGACAACATCGTTGGTCAAGGAAAAACAAGTGCAGATGTTCAATATCATCTATTTTTGGTTTAAAATGTGATGCAAAAATATGAAAATTATTCATAATGTAGAATATTTTTCTCAATGTTATAAAACTCGGACCGGTCATTGACTCGACCGAGATACTAAGTCAATGGGTCAGTGGTCGGACCAGTGAGTCAGTGGTCAGATCGGTTGAACATATATATAATATTTATAAATATATTTTATATGATATATTTTTATTAAATATATTTTTATATTATCTAATATTAGTTTTAAATTTATTGAATATTCTTTGGTGCAGTGGTCAGGCCTCTTTTGCTTATCCTTGTGTGTGAGTGTTCGATACCCAACAACAACATTTTTACCATCCTGCGCTCATTTACTCAATACATGATGTGACCAAGCTGTGAGTCCTGACCGAGTCTCAATGCGTGATTTGACCAAGCTGCGAGTCTTGACCGAGTTAAAGCGATCTGCTGATGTCATAACCGAGTGATAAGCATCTACGATCCACATCACTGACCGGACCGGCCATTGGTCCGGTTTTCGGTCCAACCGGCCGGTCCGGTCCGGTCCCTATAACATTGATTTTTCTTCTAAATAAAAAACATAACAATTAAATATAAACCTCTCTGTTGTCAAATCAAATGCCATAAATTGTGGTAGCTTTAATATCTGTCATAAATTGGCCCATAAATTATGTTGTATATTTTATTATATGTTTAAACTCAATATTAATGGCGAAAAGAGTGTTAACATGAACAGAAATGCATGCCAAAGATATTTATCATAAAATAGAAGAGTTCTATTATTTACTAAGAGATAAATCGCCTCAATGTGTATAAGAAAAGATAAATAAAAACTAAAATAAAATGAAAAGATTAAATAGAATAAAAAAATCCTTTATAACACATTTCAAAAATAATATATAAGATATAATATTAAAAAATTATATGCCAGCTCACATCTCGATCGGCTTGGCCCCACTTCAACCTTTGTCACCCTTGCTATAAATTGTTCATCGTCTTAGTTGCTCTATAACACACCCTTACAAATGGCTGAAGATGGGCGTAGACTCTCTCCGTTAATTCCCTTGGTGAATGACTCCTCAAAGCTCAACTCGGAGAGTTTTGACACTTTCTACAATAACTTCTCTACAATAGGTGGTGCAAGCAGCGAATACAAGATCTCCCTCTCCAACAACGACAATTATTAGGAAGTGTCAAAATCAGTAATCTTTGAAATCCTTGCTGGAAATGACATTGTTCAGCCCATCATCGAGTATGCTTGTCGTTGTCGTGTTGGCATCGTAGTGCTATCTGGTTTAGGTTCTGTTTCCGATGTTACCCATGACCCATATTGCTCCTTTGTCTATCATTGTAAACTTCAACATTGTATCTTTCACAGTAACTTACATGGGTGGTCATTTTCCTCCACTATCCTCTCCCACCCTGCTTGTTCTTCTTTTGTGATTAACCTCTCAAGCTTCCCAAGTCAGGTTTTCTGTGGACTGGTTGAAGAAAGGGTTATAGCTGCGAGTCGTGTGGTTGTTGTGGCATCAACATTCAAGTAGTTTGAGTACCACAATTTTCCTTGAATTTCTAAGGAAGTTGAAGAGGGTGACCCCACAAATGTTGCGGCCATTAATGCTGATGCAAGTGATGCTAATGGCATCACCAACAACACCGACATTGCCATGACTAAAATGTGTCTTCTTTCGGTATTACCAATTTAACCTCACTGAATCACCAACTCTCTATTCCATAAAGGAAGACCGTGTATGAAGACAAACATCGTTGGTCAAGGAAAAACAAGTGCAGATGTTCAATATCATCTATTTTTGGTTTAAAATGTGATGCAAAAATATGAAAAATATTCATAATGTAGAATATTTTTCTTTTAAATAAAAAGCATTACAATTAAATATAAACCTCTATGTTGTCAAATCAAATGACATAAATTGTGGTAGCATTAATATCTGTCATAAATTGACTCATAAATTATGTTGTATTTTTTATTATATGTTTAAACTCAATATTAATGGCGAAAAGAGTGTTATAATGAACAGAAATTCATGCCAAAGAATTTTATCATAAAATAGAAGAGTTGTATTATTTAATAAGAGATAAATTGTCTCAATGTGTCAGAAAAGATAAATAAAAACAAAAATAAAATAAAAAGATTAAATAGAATAAAAAAATCGTTTATAACATATTTCAATAAAAAATATCTAATATATAATATTAAAAAATTATATGCCAGCTCACATCTCGATTGGCTTGGCCTCACTTCAACCTTTGACACTTTTGCTATAAATTATTCATCATCGTGCTTGCTCTATCCCATCCCCTTTTAAATTGCTGAAGATGAGTGCTTACTATCTTTATCCATTCCCTCGGTGAATGACTCCTCAGAACTCAACTCGGAGAGTTTTGACTCTTTCTACAATAACCCATCTATCATAGGTGGCGCAAGCAGCGGATACATGAACACCCTTTCCAACAACGACAATTATGAGGAAGTGTTAAAATCGATCATATTTGAAATTTGTGTTGGCAATGACATTGTTCAGCCCATCATCGAGTATGCTTGTCATCGTCGTGTTGCCATAGTAATGCTAACTGGTTCAGGTTCTATTTCTGAGGCTACCCTTCTCCATCCCATGACCCATACTGCTCCTGCTTTGTCTATCACTAGACACTTCAACATTGTATCTTTCACATGAACTTACATGGGTTGTCATTTTCCTCCACTCTCATCTGCCACCCCTGCTTGTTTTTCCTATGTGATTAACCTCTCAAGCTTCCCAAGTCAGGTGTTCGATGGAATTGTTGGAGGAAGAGTTATAGTTGCGAGTCATGTGGTTGTTATGGCATCAACATTCAAGAAGTTTGAGTACCACATTGTTCCTTGAATTGTTGAGGAAGTTGAAGAGGGTGACCCTACACATGCATATTGCTGACAATAATGCTGATGCAAGTGATGGTAATGGTATCACCAACAACACTGACATTGCCATGACTAATAATATGTCTTCTTTCGGTATTACCAATTCAACCTCACTGAATCACCAACTTTTTTTCCATAAAAGAAAACCACGTATGAAGACAACATTGTTTGTCAAAGAAAAACAAGTGTAGATGTTCAAAATCATCTTATTTTTTGTTAAAAATGTGATGCAAAAATATAAAAAGTATTCACAATGTAGAATATTAATTTTTTTTATTTAATAAAAAGCATTACAATTAAATATAAACCGCTCAGTTGTCAAATCAAATGCCATAAATTATCGTAGCATTAATATCGGTCATAAATTGGCTTATAAATTATATTGTATTTTTTATTATATGTTTAAACTCAATATTAATGACGAAAAAAAAGTAAGGTTAAATTTACTTTTATCAATTAGAAAAATATACTCTTTTTATTAATTTAATATTTTAGATTACATATCAAGTTTATTACATTGATATATATATATATATATATATATATGAAATATAGAAATTATAATTAATGAATTTAAAGAAAAATAATTTATTTGATAAAAGATTAATTGTCTAAAAATAAACGATAAAAAATGAAGGCTTTTGTAACTTTAAAAATCTCAATAAATAATTTAATTTCTAAAATAAATGATTTGATTGTTATTTACAAATATTTTTTCTATTTAATATTGATTAAAAATTAATAAGAATAAAAATCTTCTTTGATTAAATAACTATTTACAGAACAAGAAATTGATTTTTTTTATAGTAACTTAAAAGACACATGTTATTAAATAAAAAAATAAAGAAAAACATGACTCTATAACATATAAGAGATATGTTATTATATATGGTTATTTTGAGTCTAAGGATGTTAGAAATACATGACACTCAAAGTGCAATGAAATGTAAGAAAAAAGAGATAGTACTGAAAGGGAGATTAATGAGAGATGTGTGATGTATGAATGAAATGTAAAAGAAAGTGAATTTATAAAAAAAATATTTTTTTTGGTTTAACCACAGGTACCCTCCACGGGAGGCAATCTTGTTCGAGCCGGGAATATCCACATCATGGTGGGGCTAGCTTTCCTAGCGGGGATTTTTTCCATCCACAAGACTCGAACCCAAGACCTTGCTTAAGGGGAATCAAGCATGTAGCACTTGAACCAACCCCTGTTGGTTTATGAAAAAAAAAATATTGTTATATGTGAAAAGTAAGAGAAAATATAAAACCATGTGAGTATCAAAGAGAGAAAAAAATGGGAAACTAATTTTTTGACATTTCAGTTTAGGGTCTATTTGGTTTGCATTTTCATTTCTCGTTTACATTTTCGTTTTCTGAAATTTTACAAAGGAAAAATTGGAAACGATGATTTTTTGTTTTCAACATTTCCAGTTTTTCCTTTATAAAATTCCAGAATACAGGAAATGAAAACAAAAAATGAAAATGCAAACCAAACATGCCCTAAGAAATTATGGTTGGAGGAACTCTATGAAAAGGGGAAGGATGAAGGTTATAAGATTGGCAAACTGAATACTTAAAGTACCAGGAGAGAAGCCACAACGTTCACCCTTAGAGACCAAGACAACCAAGTGCAAGAGAAGAAGGAACCGCATATACCACCATTTCAATTCCCATACCTTTTTCTGCAATTTATTTTTGTATTCACAGTTCGTGATACTATTAAGTTCATTTACAGTTCAAGTTAGTCATACAACTTCGTCTAATAATAATAATAATAATAATAATAATAATAATAATAATAATAATTATTATTATTATTATTATTATTATTATTATTATACTCTTGCGCTTAACTTCTTAAGAACACACTCAAACGAAACCAGTAAGAGGACTCATATATCTCATCCTTAGATTGCTAGAGAAATATATTTATTTGACCAAATTAAGGAATAAACAATTTTAAAATGAATCCAAGTAATTCTAGATATATTTGCTTAACTTTTTGCTCAAGTTATTTCTTCTGCTTTCAGAATTATTGCAATTTTGTTATTGTGATCCATTTACAGTTCAAATCTGCTGTGAATTACTTTGTATTATCGAAATGAGCGATGGATCTGATGGGTAATGTGTTGTTCTGGAAGAAGCTTGTAATGATTCAAATGAATTTTCCTCAAAAAGATAAATTTAGTCTATCCATGATATTCCCCCTGATTGGATTCCCCACTATGATTTGTGTGCAGTTTCTTTTGATGGCAACAATGCCATGTTGCATGTTTAACTGTGACCTAACAATGTTGACTTACTGTAAATATATGCAGAGCTTATCTGGTCATACTAGTCCAATGGAATCTGTCGCATTTGACTCAGGAGAAGTGTCTCATTCTTGAAAGGTACGCTGCCTAGCTACGTTCCTACCTAATTCTAGCTAGTAATTTCTTTTAATCAATTGCTATATATACACCTAATTAATTAATTTCATATGACTCTAGCATGGCTGATGATTTTTGTTTTAAAGATAAATATATATTTGAGAGTTCATGATATGATTTTAATTTTCTCTGTCCTCGCTCCCAGCTCTATTTGCTAGCTGTTCAGAAAACTTTAATTAATTTGAGATTGATTTTTTTTAATGCATACTGATATTTTAGTTGATTATTAATAATGTATATGCATATATATACTGATATATCTGCGGTTTATTTGGGTAAAGCTTTGGGATTTGGAAGAAGCAAAGATAAGTTAATTAGTCCCTGACTCCACAATGATCTTAGGCTATATTATAACCTAGAATGGTGTTTATTTATGGAGCATTAGACTTCAAGCTAGAACAATGAAAACTTGTTGATCATAAACGTTTAGACTAATATTTGAATTGAGGATTATGATTCCAGTTATCTACTTTTTATGCATGACCTTACAAGGGAATCTAAAAGTATCATTATAAGTTCCAGTTTACAAAATTTAAAGCATTGTTAAGTTGTTGGGCACACTATAAGATTCATGGTTTTAAAATTTATCAATATACCTCTATATTTTGTGTAGTTAAGCGTGTTAGAATAGGAAATCATGTCCTAAGGCTACAAAAAATATTAGTTTAGATGTCCATTGTAAAACATACCTATACATTGACTAGTAGGGATGAACCATTTTTTTATTTTTTTTATCTTTTTTATATGGATATATGGTATAAAAAGGTAAGTGTATTTCCCCAAGATCAAACAAAGCAATTGATGATTTTCAAGAGAGGCGAATAGGGAAAAGGGAACGTAAACCCAAAGTTCATTTTGATGTGAGTTTGGTTAGTTATGACATGATCGTTATTATTAGAATTATTATAATATGCATATTTGTAATTATACAACATATTCTTAATCTATTTGTTGTAAAATAGATGTTATTGTTGTTCTTGATCATTTATTTGTTGACTAATAATGAGTTTTTTATTTCTATTTTGACTCTTGGTGAAAATTGTAGTAAATTTGTTGAAGGTGGTGATGGGCGTGAAATGGCTACAAATGTTAGAGAATTACGGATCTAGGATAATAGATTTATGTTGTGACAATAATAGGTCCACAATATTTTGCTTGGTTATACCTAGTTTGAGTATGAAATTCTTGAATTAGTTACATTCATGTATGACATATGTTGTATTTTGTTAAGACGACGTTGTTTCATGTTTCTTAAAAAAAATAACTTGGAGGCCATCTTCATTCATTCCTTTAATAATAAAGTACACTATACAAACTTTAAAAAAGTCTAATACAAAATTCTTTATTCTCCCTTTCTCATATAATTCATTTTATGGTGTCAAAAGAATTATCTAATATTTATTAAAAAATAAATCATATATTTAATTGATAAATTTTTAAAATGTTACGCAAAACAAATTAATTAACACATCTTTTAATATTACAAAAAATAGACTAGTAAGATTTTGTAAATGTTATAAGGAAAATACGTTAGCAATATTTTTTAAATGTTACCATTAATATGTTAAAATGTTGCAAAAAATATAAATTAGCAACATTTTTTAAATGTTGCTATTAATATGTTAAAATGTTGCTAAAAGTCTTTAGCAACATAGACTTTGTACAACATTTGATAAAATGTTGCTAAATGTTAAATATGTTGCAGTGATTTACTAGATTCAAATCTGTTTCTCCCCATGGATTTTCTATATATATAGTATGTTATTCGGAGCTGATCTAGGAGAGGTGTTACATGTGCCTTTGGCGCGCAGAAATTTCACAAACTAAATCCAACATGGTCTTCCATTAATTTATCTCATCACTAATTCTCCCCAACTTTAATTTTTATAAAATATCAGTGACTGGTGTTTGTAGGTTTTGCCAAATCCCGTTTTATGTATATAATTGTCCATTTAATTTATTCGGTCAAAAAGATGTTTTAATTTCTACTTATATTTCCCCCTCTTCATATGAATTTGTCCTTATTTGTTGTGGTTGACGAACTTACAGCCCCAATAGACTAAATTAAATCAAGCACCGACAAGTCTGCTATGTGATTTCATACACAAATTAAGTAAACTTTGGAAAGTTAATTAAGCAGTTCCTTATTAATGCCAATATATAATGAAAGTTCCACCTACCACAAGGCACTTTATAGAGCAGTCATTAATATTTTTCTGTGCTTTACACGTCACAGATATCCTATAAATAGTTGAATACAACGTAGTATCATCTACCCAAATAAATTGCCATAAACCAAAGATTAATTCTTGGTTCTACCACTGCTCACACTAAAGTTCCCTTGTCATTAATCTAGCTATTTATTTATACAGCCAAATATTCTGTCATGAATCATGCATGTTCAGTCATTTCATAATAGAATGGCATCGCATGGATATTTCTATGCTAATTTCCTCTATGCCTTTGTGTTTGCAAGTCTTGCAACAACTTCTTTCTCACAACTGTCACCTAATTACTATGGCTACACCTGCCCTAATGCTTTGAGCACCATTAAAACAGTCGTGGAGGGTGCCGTGTGGAAAGAGCCCCGAATGGGTGCTTCTTTGCTACGATTGCACTTCCATGATTGCTTTGTTAACGTAAGTGTTACTTTCTATCTTTATGTCCGTGTATATTGTGTAATATATTATATAATATGTTTGATTTACACTGGATTCACATTTTAATCGTGCTAGCCTGATGCAAGATAATCACATTGTTTTTGTGATGGTGATTCAGGGTTGTGATGGTTCAATCCTTCTAGACTCTACATCCTCCTTTGACAGTGAAAAGAATGCAGGTCCTAATTTTCAGTCAGCTAGAGGATTTGAAGTGGTGGATGAGATCAAGAAGGCTGTGGACGAAGCATGTGGAAGACCAATTGTTTCTTGCGCTGACATTTTGGCTATTGCTGCTCGAGACTCTGTAGTTGCGGTAAATAATTAATTAATACTACAATAACACTACTTAGTAATAGTATCCTACTATTAAATACCATGTTGAATTAATGTTTAGAGATATATTTCACATTTTTTTATTAATTAGCCTGAAATGATTTTTGAATTGAATAGTCTATGGTTCAATTTTTATATCCTTTAGTAACATTGATACCCTTAAAAACAGAACTGTTCTGTTTTTTTAGTAAGATGAATGAATATTGATTGATATTACTTATATATGCAGTTAGGAGGCCCCACATGGGAAGTGCAACTAGGGAGAAGAGATTCCACGACAGCAAGCCGTGATGCTGCAAATAAAGACATTCCAGCACCATTTTTCAGCCTTTCTCAACTTATCGACATCTTCAAGAGCCATGGTCTAGATGAGAAGGATCTGGTGGTTCTCTCTGGAGCCCACACGATTGGATTTTCACGTTGTGCTACGTTTAGGGACCGTATCTACAATGACACTGACATCAATCCTTTCTTTGCACGATCGCTTAGATACTTATGTCCGAGAATTGGAATGGACTCTAACCTTGCTCCTTTGGACCCAACAGCTGCGAAGTTTGACGCAGCCTACTTCTGTGATTTAGTTCAAATGAAAGGGGTTTTTCACTCGGATCAGGAACTCTTCAATGGTGGTTCTACTGATGCACTTGTTAGACAGTACAGCTACGATATCGTAGCTTTCTTCCAGGAATTCGCGAACTCGATGATTAAGTTGGGAAATATTCAGCCCCTCATTGGGAATCAAGGTGAAATACGTGTTAATTGCAGGAAAGTGAACTATTAATAATTATTTAAGAAATAAGTGAAGTAGTACTATAAATACGTGAAATTTGGATGTTAAGAATCATTATGCATTTATATATGTGATGTGTCATGTGTATCCTTTATGATATTGATACATATATATTGAGTGCTTTCAATGATTGTTTGGATTATTTCTAATTAAAAGATCGTGTCATCTTTGATGCGTGTGTGTGTGAAGCAGCAAAGGCAAGAAAATTTGACTGGATTTACTAAAATTAAAATAATTGTTGGAAAGAGTAATTCTAATTGACATAAAGTATTGTTGAGTAAGAAAAAAGTCACCAATGGAATATCACCAAATAAGAATAACGAGAATAGAGGTTTGTAACATAGGGTCGTTCTAGGGTGTTTCACTTCACAGGTGAAATACCGATGTTTTATTCTTTTTTATGAAAATGACCTACTATTGTAGGTAAATGTTACCTATTGCTACAGTAAAGCGTGAAGTTTTCATATTTGCTAACAGAGTCCTATTCTTTTATATTTTTCGTTGTACATATGATCAATATTATTTCAGTTATCTGCTCCATCAAAGAGTTGAGACTATCACCGCCATCCAAACAACTTCGTATAAGTTGAGGATATCATAGAATCCCTGTTAGCTCCCTGTTTTTAATTAGAATGAGAGGGAATCAATTGCCTCATGTCTAGGCTGAGAGGCAGAAACGAGAGAAGCTAAATCAAAGCGTGAATAGTCCCTACTATATGCAAAATGCTAGCAAGTAGCAAGGCAGAATCTTTTTTTTTTCCAGAAAATTTTGGCTCTTGGAGGTGATCGAGTAGTCCCTACTGCATAATTTTATGCGATGATCACGCTTGAATATACTTCAATTCTAGTAATATTTAGCATTGAATAATGTTCGTTGGTATGAAAGCAATTCGAAACATTTTGCACGAAGAACGAGTGCTTGTTTCATTTTCCCATTTGATATCTTAGTTGATAACCTAGGTCCAGTAGTTCCCTTGTTTGTTGACCAATTACACAATGTGTAGGTTGTAAATTAATGACGCAAGGCCAAAATTAATGAGATTGAAAACAGATCAGAGAGCCATAGCAAGAGATCCAAGCAAGAAATTGTTGATCAAGGTGATGACCAAAAAGAGAACTCCAACGCCGGCAAGCAAAAAAACATGTTTCATTCCCTGTTAATGGCAGCTGTTGTTGTTGATTCCCTTTTCCGTGTAATGGCAAATTTCTGCAACTCATTAAAATTTGAAAGAAATGGATATTTTACTAAATTCTACATTTTATTATTAAAATTCACAAGGATCAATTGGCAATTGTTATTAGATTTTTATTAACAAGTTGCAGTTGGACCATTCATTTAATCTAATGGTTAAAAGGGGATGAAACACCAGTGTTTCACCCATAAAGTGAAACACTCTAGACAAGTCTTTCTTATTAATTTTTGGGAAAATATGTTTTTCGTCCATGTAGTTTCGATCAACTTGGATTTTTGTCCCTATACTTTAAATCCTTGGTTTTTTGTCCTGTACTTTCTAAACCCCTAAACATTAGTCCCTGCTAGTTTGGACTGTTAAACCTGTGACGTGTCAATTACCTAGCATGCCACGTGTTAATTGCCTAGCATACCACGTCACAGGTTTAACGGTCCAAACTAACGGCAGAGACTAATGTTTAGGGATTTAGAAAGTATAGGGACAAAAAACCAAGGATTTAAAGTATAGGGACGAAAACCCAAGTTGACCGAAACTACAGACGAAAAACATATTTTTCCCTTAATTTTTTTGGTACGAGGAAAGGCTAAGTAGAAAAACTAAACAAGAACCCTCTTAGGAAATGAGACGGGAAATTCCAACCACAAAGCTGCCATTCACACTGGGAAGGTTTTACGGCAAGGTCCGGAATTTGAGTGTCAGCACACTTAATATTACGGAGATTGTGGTTTAGCTTATGAAACAACTCCACTACCGAACTTCGATGATTATTAAAGATCAAGTCATTCAATTCCTATTACTCCAGAGTCCAGAGGATCCATAGAGCTAAGCCAAAGACTATACTCTAATCAGAGTCCTTCCAATAAGGTTCCAGAGGGCTTGCGCACGATGGAAATCTCTTAAAACATGACTTGAAGTCTCTAGAGCAATGTTGCAAACATAGTTTAAGAGTGTGTTTGGTAAGTCATTTCAGTTAGCTGGAAGCTGGTAGTCACTAGTTTTTTCTTGAAATACTACTTGAGGTAATTTTTTTTTTAAAAAAAAACTCTCATTTTCAGCTATTAGCGAAAAATTAATTACAAGTTTATCCCTCAAACCACCACCACTTATCATTATTTAATAATTAATAATGTTCTTGTAGGTCATTTTACCATTTTCAGCTAATTTTACCAAACTCATTCAATCAAATTAGCTAACTTTTTAACTTTTAGTTAATTTTTCAGCTTTCAACTAATTTTTCAGTTAATTTTACCGAATACACTCTAAATTCAATCTATTGTCATCCCACCTTGAAATCATCATATATTTCCCCATCCTTGAAACATTATTAAGTAAACGAGTCATACCTTCAGCTACCATGAGAAATAAAAAAGGAGTAAAGGATCTCCTTATTTAAGAACTTAATTTGGATTTCACTAGTAGGCAATGGCAGAAACTTTGAAACAATTATTAGGGAGTAAAAATAAGATTTTAATGCAGGAATAAATATATAATATTATAGGTTGAATATAATTATATTTTTATCCCATTAGTTTAAACTATGTTTTACAATTGTTTTTGTTAAATTTTATTTGAGCAAATTGAATCATCAAATTTTAAAATTAAGTAAATTTGGTCTGTGATAACTGTCTTTTATCTAAAAACCTTAAGTTTTCATTTTTAATCTAATTATTTGGTACGTAGTTCATGATAGACTCAAGATATAAAAAAATTAAAGGTCCACAAGTAAAAATTTTAACAAAAATTTGAAGGATTTTAATTTGAAGGGGTGAAATTAAGTTTTAAAGAGGGAAAAAAATTAGGAATTTTTAATTTAATTTTATGTGAAATTTGATATTTTAATTGATGAGTTTTAAAATTAATAATATTAAAAAGTTTTAATTAATTTAATTTGTATACATATTAAGTAGAAGATGATAATTCAAGGATTTTAGATTAAAATAATAAATATTAGAGGGATCAAATTTACTTAATTTTAAAAGTAAAGACCTACTAATTTACTATAAAATACTTGAGAGATAAAAATTACAAATAATAAAAATTAAAAGGATCAAGATTGCAATTAAGTTTGATAGGGTACCATATATATATATATATAGGGTGGGGATCAACTTACTCACTGAGTAACTCTAGCAAAGTTACTCCGCTTAATAACTTCTTATAGAATGTGAATTTAACAAATCTAAACGTTGATTAATTTGATATTAATATGATGCTTATGCACACCAAATTTCAGATTAATTGGACATTCATAGGTATGTAATTTTAGAGTGAACATTTACTTATATTTTAAAAAGTATATTACACGTTAAATTGAAGTGATTTGATGAAACATCAAATGATTTTTAAATTTTATGAAATTTTGTAGGTTTGATCTATTTAATGAAAACTGTTAATATAACGGTTGGATTGATGAAATTCAATATTGATAAAAAGTTATTGAGCGGAGTAACTTTACCCAGAGTTACTCGTGGAGTAAGTTGATCCTCACCCATATATATATATATATATATATATATATATATATATATATATATATATATATATATATATATATATATATATATATATATATATATATATATATATATATATATATACATATGTGGTTAGGTGTAGCACTACTCCCTTAAATATATAAATTTGATTGTGCTGCTGATAAAAAGTATTTTTTACAAATAATATAAAATGATTGAGATAACTTGATTTACTCGGATTCGTAATTTTTTTTTGCTAAATTTTAGATATGATTGATCTAGAAAAGGTGTTACGTGGTAGAGATGTCCCTTTGGTAGAAATTTCACAAAACCAACGTCATGGCTTTCCATTTCTCACTAACAATTCACCCCAACTTTCTATAAAATATCACTTACTGATAACTTTGTTTGTAAGTTTTGGCGAAAGCCGATTTTTATATATGCATATAATTATCCATTGATTCAGTCGAACAAAAACTGTTCAATGTATATTTTCCCCCTTTGGATGACTCTGAGCCTTTTGGTTGTGGTTGACGATCGAACTTATTAACTAACAAACCCAGTGGACTAAATCAAGCACGGAAAAATTCTTCTTATTCCAATCTCATACACAAATTAAAAGTAAACTTAATTTGGTAAGTTAAGTACTTCCTTAGTTCCTTATAAAATTGCTCAGTCCCCATAAAGAATGTTTCCTCGAGGTGAAATGTTGGCTGGCTCAGTCCACCCACCAATAGGCATGACATAGGACAGGATCATTTTTTATGCTCCACATCCCACACACTATAAATACCACAGTATAGCATTAGCTACCCAAAGTAAAATCCGATAACCCAAATAATATTGGTATCTTGTTATCTAGCTAGCTAATAACTAACTAGTCATCACACATCACACATGGCCTCGAACGGGTATATCTCTGTTTTCTTCCATGCCTTTGTGTTTGCATCTCTTGCAACCACAGGTTTCTCACAACTGTCACCTAATTACTATGACTACACGTGTCCTAACGCTTTGAGCACCATTAAAAGTGTCGTGGAGGGTGCAGTGTGGAAAGAGCGCCGTATGGGCGCGTCTTTGCTACGATTGCACTTCCATGATTGCTTTGTTAATGTAAGACATGCACTTTCTCTATTTGTATACGTATATATATTAGTTAGTCACTTGGTTTTTTATGGTGAATCAGGGTTGTGATGGTTCAATACTTCTAGATCCGACATCGTCCATTGACAGCGAGAAGAATGCAGGGCCTAATTTCCAATCTGCTAGAGGATTTGAAGTGGTGGATGATATCAAGAAGGCTGTGGATGCAGCATGTGGAAAACCAGTTGTTTCTTGCGCTGACATTTTGGCCGTTGCTGCTCGTGACTCTGTAGTTGCGGTGAGAAAACAATTATGATTTTTTATCCTCTTACAATTACGTACTCTATTTAATTACTATCCCCAAATTAATTAAGGTCATCCTAATGTTTTTGCTATATTTTTATTACGCTTAATTTTTTTTGAATTGAATTAGTCGATAGTCAATTTTTATATCCATACTCCATAATTACAATGTCAAACAGAGTAAAAATTAATAAAATGTCATTTTCTTTTTGTAAAACTTTAAACGGAACAGGTAAACAAAACCTGCCTAGCTAATATATATATACCATTTCCTTTCATGAGATCGACTCTGATATATGACTCAGTAAGCGTCGGTGAATATTATAGTGGATTGTCAACCCCATCCATAAAAATTGTATTTGGATAAAGCTTGCGGGTTTGATTTAAATGTTACACAAATTAATTATTTTAATTAATTTGATTCAATTAATTATTCAATTGTTTAGTTTGATAGCTGTTAGTTGCTCGGCTCTATTAAGCAGTTAGCTGAGTTAGTTATTTTCCTTTTTTACTGTTAGAGGTAGCTGTTAGTTAGTTATTCCTTTTCCCGCTATTTCCTTTCCTGTATATGTTTTTCATCGATGAGAATCTTATGCAGTTAGGGGGACCAACATGGGAGGTGCAATTGGGGAGAAGAGACTCGACCACAGCAAGCCGTGATGCTGCAAATAAAGACATTCCAGCACCATTTTTCAGCCTCCCTCAACTTATTGAGAGTTTCAAGAACAAAGGTCTAGATGAGAAGGATCTGGTGGTTCTTTCTGGAGGACACACGATTGGATATGCACGTTGTGCCACGTTTAGGGACCGTATCTACAAGGACACTGACATCAATTCTGAGTTTGCACAACAGCTTAAGTACATCTGCCCCATAAATGGAGGTGACTCAAACCTTTCTCCTTTGGACCCAACAGCAGCGAACTTTGACGTAGCTTACTACTCTAATTTACTTCAAACGAAAGGGCTTCTTCACTCTGATCAGGAACTCTTCAACGGTGGTTCCACAGATGAACTTGTTAAACAGTACAGCTACTATCCCGAAGCTTTCTCCCAAGACTTCGCCAAATCGATGATTAAGATGGGAAATATTCAGCCCCTCACTGGGGATCAAGGTGAAGTACGTGTTGACTGCAGGAAAGTCAACTACTACTAGTTATTTAAGGACAAATAAGTGAAAGTAATATCATTATGTATTATATATACGTGAAATTTGAGGGCTAAGATTATTGTGCATTTATATATGTAAGATGTGTATTCTTTATGATGCATAGAGTGTTTGTATTAATTGTAAAAGAACTACGGTTCTGTCTCATCTTATAATGTTGTGTGTTATAATATAGTGCTGCAAAAGCAAGAAATTAAATTTGAAAGGATTTAGTAGAATTAAAATATTTGTTGGGAGAGTTAAAATGGCGACGACGATTTATTTATTTAAGAGTCAACAAAATAGTATTTTATAATTCTGACAAAACTTCTGTTAAAAAGTATCTAACTATTTGATTTTTTTTATCTTATTATACACGTGACCAAATTGTTGGCAGGTAAAAGAAAAAGAAAGAGACCACACTAAAAAAAATTATATAGAGAAAAGAGATAAGAAAGAAAAATGAAATGAATAGAGAGAAATTGAGAAATATAATAATGGGTAAAATATGTTGTTGGTCCACTAAAATTAGTGACTTTTGTTTTTAGTCCCTATAAAAAAAAATTGTTAAAGCGTTCTCTTATATTTTTTTTGCAATTAGTTTCTCCCTTCAAAAGTGTGTGCCAGATGCTGCTGATGTGGCACATTTTCTCTTTCCAAAGTGTCAACTTTTGTATTTCTAGCGGTCCTAAACCGCCAGAAATGATAATTAAACTGCCACAAACTTCCCCCACCATTTCTTCCACCCTCTTCTCCCTCACCCCTGTAACGCGGACGGAAATCAGCTGTCTCATGTCGGTGTCTCCTTCCCTGTCCCTCCAATGGTAGATTGACACCTAATTTAAAAAAATCCTAGTCAATTGACGATTTGAACGTAACCCTTGCTACCGTTTACACTCTGTTTTATCCTATTCTATATGTTGCTTCCTTTTCACTTCTGCGCCACTTTCAAATCCTTATTTTCCCTCACCCTTGTATCTTTCTCCCTTTAAAATCATCACAGGTTTTCAACGCAAGAAACCAAACGTTGCAGAGAATCATCAACTTCTCCTGGACTGTCTGCAATGGCCTTAAACCAGCTAATGGCCGGAAAACTCTGTCTCTGTGATGTGCATTGCTGTTTCCGTTTCTTAATTCTTTTTTTGGCTCAGAAAGCTAAACCTGTGCATTTTGCTTCTCAAACTAAAAGGTAATATACCAGATTGAGACAATAGGAAAGCCAAGATTTAGTCAAGGCAATTCACAAACTAATACCAATAATATATTTTAAAAGAAAAATGCAAAAACATAATATGATTGTTTACTTTTTGGAACACGGGTAAAGAGGTTATGCAGCCAAAATCAAGTCAATTAACATTCTTCACATGTATGAGCCATTGAGATAATAAAAAAGTGTAAAATGACAAAATTTGAGTATTTATTTTAATAAATAATAAAAAAATTGAAAAAGTTCACTTTGTGATAAAATTAGAGGCTATGGCTAAAAATTAGGCGTTCATTTTCTTAGATTGATATCAATAATCACTTTGTTATTTTTTGAGATGCGTAAAATCTATTTAGATGCAATCACGGGGCTTCATAATGACAATATGCGGACACTATATGCAATATCAATTTGGTTCAAGAATTTAAAACAAGGAATTTGACAAAGCACAACATCCTTATTGACATAGTATTACAAGTAATATTATACATGGCCCGAGAGGACTGTCACTGTGAAAATTCCTTCAACATGAACTAAAATTTGAGAACAGAGAGAGAAAGAAATTTGTGAATGTGAAATTCACTAATTGAATTGCAAAGAGTACAGAGAAAGGCTTTATATACATCACATTCTGAAAGCAAAGAAAAAGCTAACTAACTCGGCTAACTATCAAACAGAAAAAGAGAAAAAGAATAACATACTAATAGACTTGCTAACAACTACTACAGCTCTGTAAATAATTAAATTAATCTCAACACCCCCCCTCAAGCTGGAAGGTGAATATTGAGCATTCCAAGCTTGGAAATCATGTGCTGAAAAGGTCCAGGGGACAAAGGTTTGGTAAGTATATCAGCCACTTGAGCATTGGAAGAGATCGGTAGAAGGTGAATGAATCCAGATTGAACTTTATCTCTTACAACATGACAATCCAATTCTATGTGCTTTGTTCGTTCATGGAAAACGGGGTTGGTGGCAATATGAATGGCTGAACGATTGTCACAGTACATTACAATTGAGTCAAAAATAGGAAGCTGCAAATCTTTAAGTAAGTAAGACAACCATTGGGCTTCACATGTGGCATTAGCAAGAGCTCTATACTCTGCCTCAGAAGATGATCTTGCCACTACTTGCTGCTTCTTACTTTTCCATGAAACAAGAGCATCACCTAAGAAAAAGCAAAAACCACTGATGGATCTTCTGGTGTCCGGACATGTTCCCCAGTCAAAATCACAAAAACCAGTGAGTTTTAAGTTTGAGTGAGCAGGGAAGAAAAGACCTTGAGCAGGTGATGACTTAACATATCGTAGAACTCTGAGTGCAGCTTGGTGATGAATGTCAGTGGGAGAATCGAGAAATTGGCTCAGTTGACTCACTGAAAAAGAGATATCTGGTCGAGTACTTGTGAGATATAGCAATTTTCCAACCAATCTTCTGTATGCAGTGACATCAGAGTATGGAGAACCAAGAGCTTTGTGTAGCTTGACAGAACTGTCCATGGGAGTGCTTACTGGTTTAGCACTGAGCAAACCAACATCAGATAATAGTTCTAGAGCATATTTTCGTTGGTGTAACACAATGCCTTTGTTTGATCTCGCAATTTCAAAGCCTAGGAAAAACTTCAAGTTCCCAAGATCCTTAATACTGAACTGCTCATGAAGAATCTGTTTAATAGAAGAGATTTCTTGAGAATCATTTCCTGCAACAACTAAATCATCAACATAAACTAGGATTGCAGTAAAAGAAGAGGATTGAGACTTGGTGAATAAGGAATAGTCTGCTTTGGACTGTTTATACCCAGATGCAACCAATGTCTCTGTGAGCTTCTCATTCCACTGTCTGCTGGCTTGTTTTAAGCCATACAATGACTTTTTTAATCTGCATACCATATTGGAGGTATCTAAGACAAGCCCTGGGGGAGGAGTCATATAAACTTCTTCTTTTAAATCACCATGAAGAAAAGCTGTGTTTACATCAAGTTGATGCAAGAACCAATTGTTGGCAGCTGCAAGAGAAAGGAGCACACGAATTGTAGTTAGTTTGACTACTGGGCTAAAAGTTTCAAGATAATCTATGCCTGTTGTTTGAGTGTAGCCTTTGGCTACCAATCTTGCTTTATATCTTTCAATAGACCCATCAGCTTTGTGTTTGATTTTGAATACCCATTTGCAGCCTACTGTTTTATTTCCAAGAGGAAGTGGTGTCAATTCCCAGGTGTGGTTCTTGTCTAATGCATCCAACTCAGATTGAATAGCACCCTGCCACTGAGGATCAGCAATTGCTTCTTGATAGCTTTGAGGCTCAACAATGTTTGAAACAACTAAGGAGAAGGCTCTATGTGATGGGGATAACTTTTCATAAGATAATACTGAGGCTAATGGATACTTTGTTTTTGAAGAGACTGAAACAGTAGTGTTGTGAAGTAAAGAACAGTGGTAGTCTTGAAGGTATGAGGGTGGTCTTTTGACTCTTTGAGATTGTCTATGAGGTTGGTTTTCTGGTACATGAGGTTCAGGACATGCAGGTGGGTTTTCTGGTGTATGGTTAGTATCAATTGGTGTGGTTATAGGTTCATGTGTAGTGTCAGGGATGGGAAAGACATTTGGATACAAAAAATCTGGTTGGTATGGTGAAGATGAAGTATTTGATTTGGAGAAGGGAAAGTGATGTTCATAGAAGATGGTGTTTCTGGAAAGAAGCAATTCCCTTGTTTGAAGATCAAATAATAGTGAGCCTTTGCTATGAGCCTTGAAACCAAGGAATACACAGCTTCTGGACCTCTTATCCAACTTCTTCCTTCCTGCAACTAGAGTAGAAGCATAACACAAACAACCAAAAACTTTGAGATTAGAGATATCTGCTGGTTTACCATGAAGAATGTGGTAAGGTGTCTGATGAGATAAAAATCTTCTTGGTTGTCTATTGATCAGAAATACAGCATGTGCTACTCCATAATTCCAGAAGTGCTTGGGCATACTGGACTGCAACATGAGAGCTCTGGTTACTCTTAAGATATGTTGATGCTTCCTCTCAACAATTCCATTCTGTTGGGGGGTTTCAACACAGCTCCTTTGATGAACAATGCCCTTAGCATCATAGAATGATGATAGGTTAAACTCAACCCCATTGTCTGACCTGATACTCTTTACTTTGCATCCAAACTGAGTGAGAACCATCTCCACAAAACACTGCATTAGTGAAGAAACCTGTGTCTTGTTTTTCATAAAATAGATCCATGTAAATCTTGATTTATCATCTACAATAGTAAGAAAGTACCTATGACCATTTAAGGAAGGAATGGAAATAGGACCCCAGATATCAACATGAACCAGATAAAAAATGTGAGATGATTGTGAAGTACTCAAAGGAAATGGAAGTTTCTTTTGTTTTGCTAGGTGACAAGTATCACAAGGATCATTTATTCTCTTACAGCTAATAAAGGGATACTGAGTTTGCAATATTAAAAGCTTGGCATGAGATGGATGTCCAAGTCTCAAATGCCACAAATCATTATCATAAGTCCAAAAATTATTCACACTAAACAACTGTAAATTTGAGCAAACATTTAGTAATGTTGTATGCTGTCTTGGCTTCTTCAAGACATATAAACCTGCCTTAGCTTCAGCTGCACCAATCACCCTCAAGCTCTTGAGGTCCTGAATTTCACATTTAAACTCAGTAAATTCAAATTTGCATTGCAAGTTAGCTGTGAGTCTTGATACTGAAATCAAATTAAAGTTGAAAGATGGCACATATAGCACATCAGTGAGGAAAAAATCATTGGAGAAGAAAATTGTTCCACATAAGGAAGTAACAACTCTATTTCCATCAGGCAAATTAATGGTGATAGGATGAAACTTTCTGAAAGATTGAAAACATTCAGATGAAGAACACACATGGTCTGTTGCACCTGTGTCAATGATCCATGATGAACTCTTTGAAACCGGTTTATTTATACCTTGTATTTTTCCTTGTCCAGGTTGCTTCGCAATGGTAGCAATCTGGTTCACAAAGTGCTGATTGTTCTGTTGAAGCATGGCAAAAATGGCCTTATGCTGATCAGGTGTAAAGGATAAATTTGAATCTGCATTGTCACTTCTTTCTTTCTGAACTTGAGATACAAGGCTTAAATGATCATCTTCATCATATTCTTGATCTTCTTCATTAGTACACATATTATTGACTTGCACTCCTTTCTTGAAATGAGGTGGAAATCCATGTTTCCTGTAACAATGATCAACAGTATGTCCAGTTCTATTACAATAAGAACAAACTTTCTGACCTCTGCCTCCTCTTGCAGGACTTGAGCTATATGATCTGAATCCTCTGCCTTTTGATCTTCCTCTTCCCATGAAGTTTCCTTCAGTTGCATTCACAAGAATCTTGGCTTCATCTGAATTGTAATTTGCTCCAAATTGTCTCTCCTGTTGAACTAACATAGAAAAAACTTTAGCAATGGTAGGAAGAGGTTCCATCAGCATTATTTGGGACCTTACTGCAGAATATTCATCATTTAGTCCTCTCAAGAAACGTATAACCTGATCATTCTCCCTGTAACCTTTGAAGGTAGAGATTAATGCACAACTGCAAGTTGTCTCACAAGTACAATTTGGTATTGGTCTGAAATTGTCAAATTCTTGCCAAAGTCTTTTTAATTGAGTATAGTAACTGGTAATACTAAGATCTTTCTGCTTAAAAGAATAAATCTCCTCTTGTAATTCTGCAATTCGAAACACATCACCTTGATAGTACCTTGCATGTAAATCATTCCAAATCTCTTGTGCAGTATCCATCCAAAGAATACTCTGAGCTATTTCTTCATTTACAGAGTGAACAATCCATGAAATGATCATCGTGTTGCATCTCTTCCATGCAATACTCATTGGATCTCCATTTTTTGGTTTTGGCAGGCTTCCGTCTATGAACTGCAGTTTATTCTTTGAATCTAATGCTACTTTCACGGCTCTTGACCAGGAATGGTAATTATCACCAACAAGAACGGATGAAACAAGAGTAGATGCTGAATTTTCATTAGGATGCATATAATACGGATTTAACAGATCTATGTTGATATTTGCCATGATGAAAAAGAAAAAGAAACCAAGAGAACCGAATCAGAAATGAATCAAAGAACAAGGATCAAGAAGAACTGAGCAAAGATTAAGAAGAACCAGAGAATGAAGTAGAGATAAGAGACGCAGCAGCAGCAATGGCAGAGCTCCTAAAAAGGAGCTCTGATACCATGTGAAAATTCCTTCAACATGAACTAAAATTTGAGAACAGAGAGAGAAAGAAATTTGTGAATGTGAAATTCTCTAATTGAATTGCAAAGAGTACAGAGAAAGGCTTTATATACATCACATTCTGAAAGCAAAGAAAAAGCTAACTAACTCGGCTAACTATCAAACAGAAAAAGAGAAAAAGAATAACATACTAACAGACTTGCTAACAACTACTACAGCCATACTAACAGACTTGCTAACAACTACTACAGCTCTGTAAATAATTAAATTAATCTCAACAGTCACAACCTCCTCTTGCTACTCCTCCCAATTTGACAGCAAAATAGAGATCAAGAGCAGGCAAGGTGTTGCAAAGTGTCGGACCATCTTCCTCATTGAACCTTTTAGCCAGGTTCTATATATACAACCTTTAAGCTCATGCAAATCCTCATCGGTGAGATCATCACAAACACATTCTTGAACGGTACTCCTCATTCTCTCTTGACGCCTCCTTCTCTCCCACGCTCTGTCTCTATCACACATGGAAAACTGCTTGGAAAGGCGCTTCCTGTTCTTCCATACCACTGGCGCCAAAACCATGTGCTGCAACTCCTCCTCTGACTCGCTTGGCAATGCAGAAGAAGAGGAGGAAGACGACACTGTATCATGATGGTTTTGGTCTTCGTCGCTCATTTGAGAAAGCGCCTTGCCTTGGCGCCGTGAAATGGATGAATAAAAGGGAAAGTGGAGGGAAAAGGAAAAGATAATGTGATCTATTAATGGTGGGTTTTGAGTTTTGGAGAAGGGGAATGGAGAGACATTTTTTTGGAGGTGTGGGTGATTAAGTTTCTGGCGGTTTAAGACCGCCAGAAATACAATAATGTACACGTAAGAATACCTGACACACGCCAATTGAATAGAGGGGACTAATTGCAAAAAAAAAAAAAATTGGGAGGACGCTTTAACAAAATTTTTTTTATAGGGACTGAAAGCAAAACTCGCTAATTTTACGGGCACCAAAAACATATTTTACCCTATAATAATTGGTATGATGGGAAAGAAAAAGAAATAAAAAGATAAACAAATTATGTATGTGGAGTGTAATAAAAATTAGTCTGAAAAAATCAAAGTTAAAAAAAAATTCATGACCAAATTGTTACAAAAAAAAATAGGTCAATGCTATATATAAAACAAAAAACTTGACAAATTTCAGCCAGAAAAATGAGGATTCAATAATTATTATTTTGGTTTAACCACAGGTATCCTCCACGGGAGGCAATCCTGTTCGAGCCGGGAACATCCACATCATGGTGGGGCTAGCTCTCCCAGCGGGGATTTTTTCCATCCACAAGACTTGAACCCAAGACCTTGCTTAAGGGGAATCAAGTCAAAGTGGCCACCTATTCAATTTTAATACCAACACATTCTTGCAGAAAAGAAAATAGCTGTTTAAGAAATTTTAAGAAAATTAATAAAAATATAATAATCACAATATTATAGGACCCCATATGAGTATATTCTTTTAGTTACAAATACAATTATTGGCTGGATAATCTCTCATAAAATTTTGAAGTTCTCACCACGCCCTTATTTATTTGTACGTACGTCTAGATTTTTTGAAAAAAAAAAAAAACTAGAAATTGAATTTACAATAGAATGCATCAAGAAATTAACTATACGTTAGCTAGGAAATATTTCATAATTTCTAACAAATTTTGTTTGTTTTTTTGCAAATCTGATTGCTAAAAATTAAAGTTTCTTGTAAATTGGAATGAAAATAGGTTAAGTTGTATTTTAATTAAATAGTTGAGTTCTGTTTTACAAAATATCTGTCTTGACTTGGCTTGTTAAGTACTTATCAAATATGCTGTTTTTCTTGAGCCTGCTTTTATATATATATATATATATATATATATATATATATATATATATATTGTGACAGCATAAAAATTTAATCTGTCTTAAAATCTTAATTAAAAACTTACATAAAGCCATCGAGTATATGCACATAACATTTAGACTTTCTTTCTCTAATTAAAATACAAAATAAAATAATATATTAATATACATATATATTATTGTTTTTAATTATATATCTTAATAATAATATAAATTTCTTTGAAAGTTGAAGCAAGATTTAAATTACATGAAATTGTAATTAACGTTTATTTAAAGAGTAAACAAATACTTTATTCCCATCATGCAAATAAATCCCTGAGTTTAGGAAAAGTCTTCATTAGTCCGTGGCGCGACGTTACTCTCCATATTGCAATTAGGGACTAAAGTATATTATTTTTATGAAAGTTAGGGACTGAATTAAATTATCACATGCAAGACTTGATTTCTGCATTACAGAAGGTAATGTCAGGATCCCCACACAGATTTTGTGTGTGATATTTGTGGCAAAATTTTACAAAACAACGAAAAGACAAGGAGCTTATGAATAAATACAATAATATCTTACTTGATTAAACTAGAAAATTTTCTAATTTTTTCACCAAAATCTCATCATTTAAACCCCAGCGAGAAAGAACTAAACATTAGGCTACACAAACACCAAAATTGCCCAACTTAATTTCATGATTTCGCATTTTAATTTCTCCAGCTTCCTTGTCACATTACGTTCCTTCACTCTTGATCATCCCCACTTGGTACAAATGACATGCTTATTGTAGCTTCATTCATGTTTTCTTCAACAGTAGAATCTTTCTCCACCCATTAGAAACATTGGCATATGTCTGCAACCTGTAAAATCTCAAGTATTTTACAATTACAACACAAAAGTTACAAAAAAGAATATATAAAAAATTATAAAACAAAAAAATAGTAAAGATTATCCTAAGTTTAGGACATTCATAGAATAACCTCTTGGATTTTTTTTTCAGTTTTGGAGGCCCTAATAACTACTCTGAGATTGCAGTAACAATTTGATTCACTTTGTCATTTTGAAACATTTTGCGAGAACCTTCACCCACCACTGTTATACCTCATTTTCAGTGGTGTTGGTGCTATTATATGGCTGATATGTGAGTTTCACACAAAGAAAACAAACAAGAACAAAAATGAAAAATAGGGAAAAAGTAGAAGCGAGAGAAACGGTGAAGAAGAAGCACTGAAAATGACGAAGAAGAATGGAGAAGAAATGTGAACATGGAACAAATTAAAAATGATATGGCCATTATGACTAGATATGTTACACTCTTAAAAAACACCCAAAGTTACATCGTTTCTATCAATTGTAGAATCCAGGGTATCACTTAATGTGTCACACATAAGCACACAATTAACAGTACCCTTTAACGGTTTGGACTTAATTGTAAGACAGAGAGTAACATTAGGGACTAATTGAGGGTTTTCCTAAACTCAAGGACTAAATTGCATGACACTATAAAATTTATGGACAAAAGTGTTAGTTTACTCTTTATTAAAATGATGGAGAGTGAAAGAGAGAGGCATCACAATTAAACACAAACCTATGAGTACTGATCCGCCTTCACCCTGATTTTGAGGGAAAAACCCGCTTTAACCAGGTTTACGAAAAAACCCAACCCCGACTCAATTTTAACGTGGATGGGTTTTTCGGTGCAAGTACTCGCCCCAAACCCGCCCTTGACCCGTCCCAATATAATAATTAAATATTTTAATTACAGTAATAGTTAAATAATAAAGGAAAACTTACATATCTTTATATATATAAATGGAAGAGAGTGAGAAATTTCATTTTCCCGCTAAAATTGAGGTCATTTTTGTCAATTTATATTTCATCTATTTTTTCAAAATTCAAATTTCACTATTTCAAATTTTAAATGTTATTTAATGGTTTTGATATTTATGACTATGTTGAAACAGTTACAAAAGTTATATCTGAACTCATTCCCCATATTATTTCACATAGGAAATGAAAAGGCACCGAGAAACATAAGTTGTAACTCTTCATCTGTCTTTTTCTTTTTATAAATCACACTCTTAGAGAGAGACATTCAGAAATTTTAAAGTCACTGAAACCCTACATCTTTCATTTTATTTTTTCTCTCCACGCTGCGACTGAGTGTCGCCACGCTGCTGTTCATGGCTGAGTATCGCCGCCGCCGTTCGCTGAGTGTTGTCGCCGCTGTTCGCTGAGTCTCTGCGTTGTACGTCCGTTGATTAGCAGCTCTGTTGGTGGTCGCTGCACGTCCTGGTGGTCGTTGCACGTCCTGGTGCTCGCTGCACGTTCATTTCTGGTCGCTGTTGTTGGTGGTCGTTGTACGATAGCGAGCATGCGGCCATGGCTCCAGTCATAGATAGTGGCTACGGTGCGTGGTTGGCAGGGGTAAGAAGGCGACGGTGCAGCTCAGGTCGACGTGCTGCAGTTCTCGCAATGAGATGGGGCACAACTTTCGGCTGAGTCAGTGTCGTGGTGTTGCAATTGTTTGGTCTGTCCACGAGAGTTAAGAGTGGTGGTCATAGGCGGTTGCTCATAATTATTCTTCTCTTTTGTTACTCTTTCTGTTGTCTGTTCTTGCCTATGACCTTTATTTATTATCTTTATTTGGCTTATGCATTTGTGTGATTATGTGTTGGTGGACGTTGGACGAAGATAAATCATCCTTCGAGAAAGGTATGGGTTCTCTGATTCTGAAATTGTTTTTGTAATTTTATTGATTCTGAAATCCATCTCCTCTTCTTTATTTTTTGTTGTCTCCTATATGTGGTGTTATGGCTCACAGATGATGGTTAATATTGTTCCTTTTTTTCTTTTAATTTTCTTTCTGAAAATCTCTTCAATTTTATTTAATGCATGTAATTTATGATTTTCATACCACGGAGTTAAAAATCATGTTATTTGTACTCATTTTGTGTTTTTTGATGTAGTTTGCTTCATATTTAGAAGAGGATTTTACCAATTCTCAATTGAGAGCTGTAAAGGTTAATGCCTCTTTTAATATTCCTTTTTTCCCATTCATTTTGTTTAGAGTAGTCTTTGTTCCATTTTTAATTTTTCTTGTGAGTTTAGAAGAGGGAGCAATCTACCACTTCACACTGAGAATCTCATTTGGCCAGTTCCCTACCTACGGAGTAAAGGTCAGTTTCTTTAAACATTCTTCTTTACAAGTAATTAGTTTCTTTATTGCTTTCATTTGTTTCTTTTTTGCTTTGTGTGTCTGGTATTTTTGTTTCAGTGTAATTTATAATTTTATTTCCAATGAGATTAATGTATAGGTTTATTGTAACATTTTTGGTTGCTTTCTTTAGTTTAGTTCATATTGAGAAGCCGATTTTGGCAATTCCCCACCCACATATTTAAGATTAGCGTCTCTCTTAATATTCTTCTTTACTTGCTGAATTAGTTTATAACACTCTTTGTTTGGCCCTTATGCTGAGTGGTTAATGTGATGATGTAGTGGATCCTTTTAATTTTGATAAGTCTGTGTCTTCTATGATATGATAACTTCATACATTAGATGAGATGGAAAATACATATGTCCTTTGCGAGCATGCGTGAAGATATTGATTAGCTGGGAACTGAGTTACAAGTCAGTCAAGTGTATAACAAATTCGAAGCTTGCAGTTCAACTAATTCATGGAGACAATCAAAGATTCTATTGATTCCTATCTATCATAGTTGTGACTTTCATTAGAGTTTCATTTTCTATTGCTTTTGCTTTTGCTTTGTTTCTTTTCTTCCATTACCAGAAAAATATCCCATCTTTTCATAAGTGAAAGACAGTTTTATGTGTGTAACCTCTTTATTGAGATGTTTTAATTTTAACTACCCTTATTACTAAATTATATATCGCTGTGTTTTAATTTATTTTTTCCTCTTCTTTGTGATGGTCAGGTCTTGGGTTATAGTTTTGCTTGCAACACGAAATTCTGAAATGTGCAAAAGTGTTTCTCTATTGTGGCCATGTTCAGTTTCCATGATGAGGCTGATGTTAGAAGTGGTAGATTAGACTGACCAAATCGGTGTAGCCTCTAGGGAGAGTATTAAAGCTGTAATGAAGCTTCCTTGAATACATGTTTTTTTCGGTAACTATTTGCCTTTTGATTGTACTATGTAAATCAATTTCAATGGTCAATGTGTTAACTCTTCTTCTTTTTAATAGAACCTTATAATGCATCATGTTGGTCATTCAACCGGCGATCTTATACATTTCTTGCAGTGGTTACTTACATATGACCCCTCTGAAAGAACAAACTAAGAAGCTCCGAGACATTCCTTTTGAGAGATTAACTTAGGAGATGATCCAACCAATTCCCTTATCTACTACTTCTGCTCCGAGACATTCCCTTTGAGAGATTAACTTAGGAGATGGTCGATTAGACTGTTTGCCCTGACTATTTGTTTTTTACTTTATAGCTTTACATCCTTATGAGAATTTAAGAATGGAGTCATAGTTTGAATTATTTATACCAATTTGGTCTACTGTAATTACAAGACAGATTGAGTGAAGGGTGCTTACATGATTGATTTTATTTTATTTTTTAAACAGCGTCACTCTTTCTTGTACCCTATGGGGTGCATATGCTACTAAGTAGGTGAATTTTTTAGAGCAACATAAAACATGCCCAAAGTGGTGTGTAATGTGTCACTGTTGCGAAAATAGACAAATTCTTTGTTGCAAATGGCTGGAAGTATGATTTGTAGTGATCCTGAAGCAACACCCTTCATATGTAAAGGTTGTGGGAAGAATGTCACATCAATAATTATAAGGTGATTTGTAGTGTTCTGTATTACCTATGTGAGAATTTGTTGTGTTCTCTATTGTGTCCATGTTCAATTGCCATGTTGAGGCTGATGTTAGAAGTGATAAATTAGACTGGCCAAATCGGTGCAGCCTCTAGGGAGAGTATTAAAGCTGTAATGAACTTCCTTGAATACATGTTTTTTCGGTTACTATTTGCCTCTTGATTGTACTGTGTAAATCAATTTCAATGGTTTATGTGTTGACTCTTCTTTTTTACTTAAATAGAACCTTATAATGCACCATGTTGGTCATTCAACCAGTGATCTTATACATTTCTTGCAGGATTACTTAGATATGACCCCTCTGAAAGAGTTAACTAAGAAGCTCCGAGACATTCCTTTTGAGAGATTAACTTAGGAGATAATCCAACCAATTCCCTTAGCTACTACTTCTGTTGCTACATCATTGACCATCTTAATGATGGGTGCATTTGAGCCTACATGTGATACGCTAAGATGGTTGATTAGACTGTTTGCCCCGACTATTTGTTTTATTTTATTTCTTTACATCCTTATGATAATTTAAGAATGGAGTCATAGTTTGAATTATTTATACCAGTTCGGTCTACTATAATTACAAGACAAATTGAGTGAAGGGTGCTTCATTCTGTTCCATTTTCCAATTATCTTTTTGCTTACATGTTTGCATTCTATTTTCTTAACAGAGCCACTCTTTCTTGCACCCTATGGGGTGCATATGCTACAAAGTTGGTAAATTTTTTAGAGCAACATAAAACATGCCCAAAATGGTGTGTAATGTGTTACGATTGTGAAAATATACAAATTCTTTGTTGCAAATGCCTGAAATCACGATGGATGCTCAAAGTGCACAAAGAGGTTATCCTGAAGCAACACCCTTCATATGTAGAGGTTGTGTGAAGAATGTCACATCAATAATTATAAGGTGATTTCTTGTGTTCTGTATCACCTATGTGAGAATTTGTTGTGTTTTCTATTGTGTCCATGTTCAGTTGCCATGTTGAGGCTGATGTTAGAAGTGGTAGATTAGACTGGCCAAATCGGTGCAACCTCTATAAGGAGAGTATTAAAGCTGCAATGAAGCTTCCTTGAATACATGTTTTTCGGTTACTATTTGCCTTTCGATTGTCCTATGTAAATCAATTTCAATGGTTTATGTGTCGACTCTTCTTATTTACTTTAATAGAACCTTATAATGCATCATGTTGATCATTCAACTGGTGATCTTATACATTACTTGCAGGGGTTACTTAGATATGACCACTTTGAAAGAATCAACTAAGAAGCTCCGAGACATTCCTCTTGAGAGATTAAACTAGGAGATAATCCAACCAATTCCCTTAGCTACTACTTCTGTTGCTGCATCATTGCCCATCTTAATGTTGGATGCATTTGAGCCTGCATATGCATGTGATACGTTAAGATGGTCGATTAGACTGTTTGCCCTGACTATTTGTTTGTTTCTTTATAGCTTTACATCCTTATGATAATTCAAGAATGTAGTTTTGAATTATTTATACCAGTTTGGTCTACTGTGGTTACAAGACAAATTGAGTGAAGGGTGCTTCAATCGGTTCCATTTTCTAATTATCTCTGAGCTTAGATATTTGCTTTTATTTTATTTTTTTAACAAAGCCACTCTTTCTTGCACTCTTTGGGGTGCTTATGCTACTAAGTTGGTGAATTTTTTAGAGTAACATAAAACATGCCCGAAGTGGTATGTAATGTGTCATGGTTGTGTTAATGGACATCAACGTAGGAAATTATTAATGGTAATATATAACTCTTAGGATTTTATATTAATTTAGAGATAATTTTGTTTCATTGAAACCTATGTTGCTCAAATGAGGTAGACAAATGTTATGTTAATGGTAACATAATAATTTACGAGGTTAGAAGACTGACTTTAAATTCTGAGTTACATAGCTACTTCAAAAGAGGCAAAAGGATGAGTGTAATCACCACAATGTATCATTATTCTATTGTTAACATTGAGTGGAGATGAAAGATGGTCACTCAACGTACCACCTAAATCGTCCATAATAGGAACATTATTTATTAATAACAAATATATACACACACACATGTATATATCTTCTCAAAAGTAGTGTTGGCATTTCACACTTGTTTGTGGTGAAAAATTCAAATTCGAAAAGAATGAATTTAATCACTTTGATTCTACGAGCAATCTGGGGATTAGAATCAAATCCTCTTACGGGACTCTTTTAAAAAAGTAGGTTTATGTGTTCAAATGATCAAAAGAATGAATTTTCTGGAAACTTAGATTAAATGGTTCAGAATTTCACCAATTAATTTTCTAAACATTAGAAACCCAGAAACAATAAGTTCTAAAAAAGATTTGATTCAGAATTTCATCAAAGAACTTAATTTCCATAAAATTGCTTGATTCAGAATTCTATCAAGTTTAAAACATGAGTTTTTAGAAACTGATTTTGAGAAACTTCAGTAAAAAGTTTTGAGTAAAAAATATATGACTTATATAAAATATGTATTTAAATTTTTAAAAATAAAGAGAAAAAATTAATCATAAAAAAATTAAGAGAAAATTAAAAAATAGAATAGGGTGGAATCTTCCACCAAACCCAACGGGAATACACGGGAACGAGGCTAAATTTTATAATTTCAAATATGCTCTATTTAAACTTGAATCTAAACACACGCTCCGATTCTTAGGGGACAGCATGGCAAGAGAATGAAAGAATGAAAGAATGGCAAGAGGGTGGGTAAGTTTCGTAAATTCCAATTTTTTCTAAATTAGGGGTAGGGAGGATGACAATTGAGCTCAAGTCCTATGGGTATATGTAAAAAGTACCTGCAATGAGCGGGATAAAAACCTGTAAAACGGGTATGGGTAATAGCCTGCATTTTTTAACGGGGACCGGCGCGGGGACAGGCACTATGATGTCCAACCCACCCCATACCCGCACTCATATATATTAAATTATTTAATAAATAATATCATATATAATCATATATATATATATATATAGTAATTTTATTAAAATATCTAATATTTATATATATATATATATTTAAAATTGATATATATATATATATAATATTACAAAAGTTATACTTTTAAAACTATCTATTTGTATTTTTTACTTTATAATATATGACTAATTAATTCGTGTTAATAATAATTTTTTGCCCATCACAGAGAATACTAACACATAATATCCAAGTTTATAAAATAGTGTAATGTAAAAGTATATTGTAATATTTAATAAAAATTTTGAACATTAATGTGTTTTCGAATATTAACGTATTGTGTTTCGATTTAATTAAATTTTTATGTTACTGATATTTATTAAATATGTTTAGATGATTTTGGAGAATTATTCAATTGAGTTATAATTTTCTTTAATTAATATTTTTTTAATGAGTTATTAATTTTTCACTTAACTAAATTACGAGTAATGGGCTCGGGTAATGGACATATAGGTGCCCAGTGGATACGGGAACGAATGTTAAAAGTTGTTGTCCACTGGGTATGGGCGCGAGTACAGACTTTTTTTTGGAAGCATGGGTATGGAAACGGACACTATAGTACTCTACCTATAGCGTATCGGGAAATTAGCAATGATATTTAGGGATAATTATAAGGTGGACTACTAAAATTTTTAGTACTATAGTAGGTATTACCCCTAACTAAAATTTGACCAGATTAAGAGAGTCCTCATTACTATAATAATCTACCGCCGCACCATACAACAGTCTCTTTTTTATCTGTTTTACAAAATATCAGTCTTGACTTGGCTTGTTGATTACTTATCAAATTAAATGTGCTCTGTTTAATTTTCTGTAGCCTGCTTTTTTTATATTGTGACAACATAAAATTTTAATCTATCTTGAATTCTTAATTAAAAACTTACATATATAAAGCCATCGAGTAAGTGAACGAAAAATTATTAGATGGTCCCGGACCACCACGTCATGTTATTTATGATCCCGATCAATTAACATTTGACACATAAGCAAAATTCATGGTCCAAGTCCAACCTTGAATTCATTTTTAATCCCGACTAATTTTGCTTATGCGTTAAATGTTAATTGATCGGGACCAGTAATGACGTGGTGGTCCGGGACCATCTAATAATTTCTCTATATTATGGGTATAATTAATTAAAGAATTAAAAAATATTTATTTAAAAAGTACAATATTTAATATATATTAATAACTTGAAAGTTATATTTGTTAATAAGTATATCTTATTTTCAATTTTTTAATCAACGTCTAAAAGCACTCATTAGTAATTTGTTTATTTATAATGTAAGTATTTTTACAAACATTATAAAATAAAGTACAGCTAACTTGATTCACTAGGATTCTTGATTGTTTTTCCTGACTATTCTAGCTATGTGAATACGTATGGTATTCTGAATTGATCTAGTCGAAAATGATGGATTCCAGTTATATATGTTCACCCTTTAATTATATGATTTTGTCTTTACTCGTTGTGGTTGGACGCCGGAAGGACCAAATCAATGACTGAAATTTTCTTCATTAATTTACGATATTTCTTGGAGCAGAGCAGGTGAACTTTAGGAAGTTAAGTAACTCCATAATTCCATATTAACACCTATAATTTATGTTTCTTTTGGGTGAAAAGGTCTTCTTCCAAATGCCCAGTCCACCAACCTTTAGGTGTAATATACTGCAGTTCTTTTTTTTCCCGGTTCACACATCCCAGTTTCTCTATAAATACTATACTGCAAATGTAGCATTGGCAACCCAAGCAAAATCCCAAATAATAAATTTATTGATATCTACCATTGTTCGCTAGTAAATCTTGTTATATAGCTAGTTACTACTTCGTTAATTGGATAACATAGAATGGCCTCGCAATCGCATGTGTATTTCTCTGCTTTCCTCTATGCCTTTGTGTTTGCAACCACAGGTTTCTCACAACTGTCACCTAATTACTATGACTACACGTGTCCAAATGCTCTGAGCACCATTAAAAGAGTCGTGGAGAGTGCCGTGTGGAAAGAGCCCCGTATGGGTGCTTCTTTGCTACGATTGCACTTCCATGATTGCTTTGTTAATGTAAGCCTTACTTACTTTCTCTGTTTGTGTGTGTTAAAGTTTTTACTTGATATAATAATACTCTGAGTCTGATAAATCACTTGGTTTTATGGTGGTGATATATGATTCAGGGTTGTGACGGTTCACTCCTTCTAGACTCTACATCCTCCATTGACAGTGAAAAGTTGTCAAATGCTAATAAACAGTCAGCCAGAGGATTTGAAGTGGTGGATGAGATCAAAAAGGCCGTGGATGAAGCATGTGGAAAACCTGTTGTTTCTTGCGCTGACATCTTAGCCGTTGCCGCACGAGACTCTGTAGTTGCCGTGAGTACAACAATTCTGCTTCATTTGTATATTTTACAATTTTATCATATATTATTATTATGAAATGTAACATTAATTATATATTTATGGAAATTGATTAACATGAATTTAAAAAAATGACTAATTAAGGAATTATGTGTGTGTTTGCAGTTAGGGGGGCCAACATGGAAGGTGAGAGTGGGGAGAAGAGACTCCACCACAGCAAGCCGTGCTGCTGCAGATGCGAACATTCCAGCACCGTTTTTCAGCTTTTCTCAACTTATTGACAACTTCAAGAGCCATGGTCTAGATGAGAAGGACCTCGTGGTTCTTTCTGGGGCCCACAGCATTGGATATGCACGTTGTGTTACGTTTAGGGACCGTATCTACAATGACTCTAACATCAATTCCCACTTTGCACAACAACTTAAGTACATTTGCCCCAGAAATGGAGGTGACTCCAACCTTGCTCCTTTGGACCCCACAGCCGCGCGCTTTGACACAGCCTACTACTCTAATTTAGTGAAAGAGAGAGGGCTTCTTCACTCTGATCAGGAACTCTACAATGATGAATCTACAAATGAACTTGTTAAAGAGTACAGCGACGATACCCAAGATTTCTACGAGGACTTCGCCAACTCCATGATTAAGATGGGAAATATGCAGCCCCTCACTGGGAATCAAGGTGAAATACGTGTTAACTGCAGGAGAATCAATTATTAGCTGATCATTCAAGAAAAATATATAGAAAAAAAAATCTAGTGGCTAAGAATCACTATTTATGCATTTATTTTTATATGTAATAATCTGACATGTATCCTTTATGATACATGGACTGTTTTCAATTGTTGTATTTTTTGTTTAATTATTTTAAAAGAATCACTTCTTAGATAATTCTTTTTTAAGTATTAATTTACCTTTGTTCTTGTGATCTGAAAAACACAAAGAATAAAAAATATAATAAATATGTTAATTTAAGTCTGCAATATAGGTATACAATCGGTTTTTATTTATTGAAAATCGATTATTTCATTTTCACAATAGGTACTGGTACTTCTGTTTTGCAAAATAGTCGATTATTCTATATTGGAAATCGATTATAAAAAAGTTGAATTATTATTTGGAAGGGTAGTTTAGTTTTTTTAACTTTTTACAACTCTCTTTTCAAATAATTTCTCTTCTATCTTTCTCCTATTTTTATAATATCAAACAACTTCTAATTCTACTTTATTTCTTTACTATTTCTCTCTTCTCTATCTCTCTATATAAACCAAACAGATTGTAAGAGAGGGGGTTGGAATGTGTGGAAATAAAAAAGTTATGTGCAGAAATTAATTCCCAAAAATATATAACCATGGTCCATGGGGACGTAATGGGCCGCTCAGACAACCACCTAATTATCAGAAACGAATTAAACTTTGATATGGACCAGAAAGTTATTGACCAAAAAAAATATGGACCAGAAAGTTGACCTCAAAAAAGGATATGGAGCAGAAAAATATTAGAGAAAAAAAACAAAACTAAATTTTTTTAACAAAATTTTGGACAAAAAAAACTAAAAGCAAAATAAAAATAAAAAGAGATGCAGCTGCCGTCTTTACCCTTGGGCAGCGATAACAACGGTGGTTTTGAAGGTTAGGGCTATTGTACCATCCAAGAACTCAAGATTGGGGCGTGGTAAGGAATGATGAATTCGCAGGTTCTGCTTGGTGCTCACTGCTCGCGGCTGGATCTGGTTCAGACGGAAAGGGGCACGAGCACGACCTGCTTAGGGGTGAGGTGACAGTTTCCTTATATATTTTCTGTTTTTTTCTTTTCCCACATATATTTGGAAATAAATATTAAATAAAGAAATTAATACATTTAATATTTAATTTTACGATCTAGTTGGTGGTGTCACTGTCACAAACTCAATCACAGTTGACAAAAGGATTTTACAAGATGACACGTGTTCATTGACGGTGATAGTCAAGTCAAAACAATGAGCCCATGTTGTTTTGTTTCCCTGCAAAGAAAGCATATACAAACCAAAGGAGCACATAGGAACAAGTTGTTGAAAAGACCAATGGCAAAACCACGGGAAGGGAAAGTTCCCTCACTTTCTCCTTCTTCTTCTTCTTATATAACCATTCAATTTATTGAAGCAGCATTTTATCTGGATTCACAGAATACAATACATACAACATCTATTCTAAAGGAGAGTATAAACCATCATGTGGAACTGTATCAACAGAAGAATTGCCAGAAGATTTTTATCCACTACTATGAGTACACGTGGCTGGTGGGACCATGTGAGACCAGCACCAAAGGACCCTATTGTTATTGTCACTGAGGCCTTTCATGCTGATCCTTTTCCTCACAAGATCAATCTTGGAATGGTTGGTAACCTCTTCTTCTCCCTTCACTTGTTTTCACCACAATGCTTGCTTATTATATCTAATCATCATACATTTATCTTCCATTTCGTTATTGATTTCTTTTTGTCCATTTCGTTTTTCTCCACTTTATAAGGGAACTTACAGGGATGATGATGGCAAACCCTTCATTCCTCAATGCGTTCGTGATGCAGAAGCAATGATTAACAGATGTAAATTCGAGTGAGTTTCAAAATATCTTGGAGTTTTATTTATTTATTTATTTATTTACTGTTGTTGTTGTTCTTATTTGCCTACAGTGCCAAACACATTTTAAAATATTAGTCCAAATGATTTTTTGTGCTTATCTGAACTGATAGCTTATAGATACCATAAATAATTGGGCATTACAAAACAATGCATATCTGATACAATGTGCAGAACATTGATTTCACCCGGACAATTAAGAACAATTTCCATAATCTGTGTCATCTGGTGGTTCATCCAATGAAAATAATCTAGAGAAAGCTCCCTCAAGGATGAATTAATGAAGTTCAATTTCTTTCTTATTAAACTATAGCCACAATTATTTCAATTAAAACTTATTAGTTGCAGATTTCTCCCACTGCTTGTTTTTGTGAAAGTCCTCTCTCCCATAGATCATGCTGTTCTTCATAAAGTCTTAAACTATTGCCTTTTCTCTCCTGAATTTGTGTAACATGCTCTAGTAACAATAGTGCTTCTATGAATAGTTTTGCCTTGTTTGTAAAAACGATTTTTAATAGGGATTATTGACAGGGAATCAAGCTCTTCTGCAATCCGTTCAAAATTTGTTCAGGAGAGTGTAAAGTTAGCATATGGAAATGATTCATATGTTGTTAGAGAAGGATTGTTTGCTGGAGTTCCAACTCTGTCTGGAACTGGTGCATGTCGACTTTTTGCTGAATTTCAGAGGCATTTCTATCCTAATTCTCAAATTTATCTGCCAGATCCTACCTGGTCAAAGTAGGTCTTTTTCTCATTTGATTATTCTTTGAGATATCTTCTTTCAATAATATCTGATGCACAAAGTTTGTATGTCGCAGTCATCACAACATATGGGAACAGGCTGAAATTCCAGTCAAAACCTTCCACTACTACCATCCAGATACAAAGGGTTTAGATTTTGCTGCGCTCATAAATGATATCAAGGTATAAGAATATAATTCTCAAAGTTATCATGATGTTTAGGATCATACTAACTTTACTTTTTAGAATAGACAAGAAGCTCTGGCATCCATTCTATGCTTCTTGTCTCTTAGACAAATCTAACAATCTATATTACCATGGTAAAATAGATGCATTTAATGTTATCCAATGAAATTTCTTTTTGATTGCTAAACAAACTGTGTTGAAACACAATCTAAGTTGACCATATCATATTTTCCAATGCAACTGTGGTATAAAGCAACCTTTAGTTTTATCTGTTCATTATGTTGGTAATTTCAGAATGCACCAGATTGTTCTTTCTTCTTGCTTCATCCATGCGCCCACAACCCAACTGGTGTTGACCCCACTGAGGAACAATGGAGAGAGATATCATACCACCTCAAGGTGATGACAAGTGAGATGATTCTTTGTACCATAATTTTAAATCAATTATAATATTCTCACATTGATTGTTTTCCAGGTTAAAAATCATTTTCCATTCTTTGACATGGCTTATCAAGGTTTTTCAAGTGGGGATCTTGACAAGGATGCCGCAGCACTTAGAATTTTCCTTGAAGATGGGCATTTGATAGGTTGTGCTCAGTCATTTGCAAAGAATATGGGATTATTTGAGCATAAAGTTGGTTGTCTTAGGTAAGAGAAGTTCTATATCCTAATAATTGGAAGCAAACCATGTGCTATGATCTTTAAAATAGAAGTTAGATGTCAAATATGTTCCCTGATGCATTTTTTGAGGCAAGGCTCAAATACATGATTTGATGATAAGACTTGAAGCTCAATTTTGTAATAATGTTGCCAGCATGTTCTATTATTTTTATTCTTATGTTCTTTTCAGATTTACTAATCTACACTGAAATCTATAATAGTGTTTTGTCCCAGAATATGAAGCAAGCAGCTGCAATGAAAAGCCAACTGCAGCAGATTGCCCATGCAATGTATAGCAGTCTTCCTTTTCAGGGTATTTTACTGGCTACTGTGATATTAAGCAACCCAGAAATGAAAGCACTTTGGAGGAAAGAGATAAAGGTAGGTAGGGTACAGCATTTTAACTTTTTCCTTTTCTTTACTTTTCTAAATTGATTCAGGCTCTAATTACATTTCATGGCAATGCCATGTTTGAAGGTTATGGCTAAACGGATTCAAACAATGCGAACTACTCTGCGATATCATCTTGAGAACTTGGATTCATGTTTCAATTGGGAGCATATAACTTCCCAGGTTTTTGGTGTTTGATTTTGTAATTTGTATATGCAGCTACCTTATGCTTGAGGAGAAGTCTTATAACTTGAGCACACAGTTGTACTCTTCAATTAATACGTATACAAATGCAGGTTGGCATGTTCTGCTTTTCTGGATTAACCCCTGATCAGGTTAAACACCTGGAGAAGCTGTTTCATATATACATGACTCCTGATGGGAGAATAAGGTATGCTTTAAAGGAAATACTAACAAATAAACCATAATTGTTATAATTAAAGTGTCATTTTATTTTCTCTTCCTTTGTTTAGTCTATAATTATGACTGCACTAGAGAATATTCTTCCTTTAACTCTATGGTGATGATACTTGCAGCATGGCAGGTGTGACGACAAGCAATGTGAATTATTTGGCAAATGCAATACATCAGGTGACCAGAATCGATGAGGAAGTCTTAAGGTCATGTAATGAACAATAAGCATCAATAATCCTTGCCTACCTTGATTCTCTGATCACAAGATACATCATACATTAACCAATTTTGGTTTGACTCATGTAATTCTCTAATATACCTGGCACACAGCATACCCATTTTGTAAAAATATTCAGGTCAGTATTATTGGACTATAGTGGATATTATTGTAAAAAGAAATTATTTATAAACTTAGCCACATTACATATTAAGCAATGAATGAAATAGCAGATTTACTTATGGAGACACTCTATGCCTTGTAAAACAGTTATGCATCCTAACTTGGAACAGCTTTTGACATTGCTTTTCTTTTTGTACAACTTGACCTGCTTTCCTTTGTCTCCTACAAAATTATAAGTTGCTAAGACCAGGATAATACATAGAACATAAATTGCTAAGTTAATATATATCATTTAATATGAGTAACATCACATACAATGGAGCTGAAAGCCAGGGGAGGCATATGTGTATCACTTTGGGTGGAGGAAGCAAACAAAGAGAAAAGAAAAATCTAAAACTGAGGTTGATGCCTTCTCAACGATCTTCTTTGATCCCACAAAAATCTAGCCGGGACCATTTAATTATGTTATTCCTTTGTTTTAGAATTATTTGTACACGGTTAGTTGTTATATGTGTTTCTAATATCTATATTATATGTGGTCCATATGCACAAGGAACCTGGGACAAACTAAAGTCACTAACAACTCCTCTACCGACAAATTTTCTGAAGCAGGTTCAAACAATATTTAGTTTGTTTGGTATCCTTCAATCCCTCTCACTCTGGCAATGAGCTTTTGCATCATATTAAATTGTTAGTACAGAGACGTTATCTAATTTTTTTTCTACTTTTTGAACCATGATACGATGTAAAATTAGTTATCACCTACCTACCCCTTTTACTTACACCTCTTTAAAGTAAACAGACAAAAAGAAAAGTAGTAACTGTTTGCTCAGCTGGTGTAATATTACAGGGAAACTAAACAATTTCCCATCAGTACCCAATTTACTTTGCATCTAGGCAGGTTTCCTCTCCTTTGGAGGAAGAGTTAAGCCAATGCTATTAAGTCACTGCTTAAGCAAAACCAAACATTAGTTGAATATGTATTTGATTATTGTTACAAATTCTGAGAAAGAAGTGGTGTACAAATAGCTTTTTATTGCTTTAATTATTTCATAAACTGAAGATATGTCCCTTTGAATTGATAGTTTGTATATAAATCCGTGTCCTTTACACAAGGGAAATGTTGAACCAAAAGGTAACCCGAAGTATATATATAATCTTCCTTTACCTACACGACACAGCAAAAAGCCATTCAGGCCACAGGAAAAGGAGATGAACTCTCAAATTATTCCAAATGAAGCAGCTATGCGTTAGCCATTTAAGCCAAATTGATGGTACCATTGTAACTTTTACTTAGTAAGCCATTTGTAAATTACCACCATTTCCTTGCTGAAACTATTGGCATATCCAGAACTTGGAATTATACAATCTTTTCTCTCCTTAAATTTTGGTTTACCAAAATAAAGTGATTTCAACTAGTTCCTTTGCTCTTTGCAATAAATAAAACCATTGAGAAAGACAAAGCAAATAGCCTATAGAAGTGACTATGGTGAAAAGATAAAGCACTAGTCAAAGACACTGACTAAGGCATTTCTTCTTCCCCTCCCCCGAAGTAAAAGGGCAGTGTGCTGTGACATGTCAATTAAATGCTTAAAGCATATCCAGCTGCAAGATCTCTCTAGAAAAACTTTTCTGTCACTAAATGCTCTCTTAATTTCCCTCATTGTGTGTGTTCATTAGTTGATATCACAAACAGTGCAATAACAAGAAGCATTATTGCATTTTTTGTTCTAAAATGAAGCTCATAAAGGGTGATGCATCCAACTCTCTATTGGCACATTATAAACACAAAAGTATGATAATTTAAAACTGCATAAAATGTTTAAGATACACTCATACACCTTAGAAGCAGACTTGTTATTTGAGTGGAACAAACTCATGACCAATTCTAGCACAGAAAATTTGATGAGGAAAACTATAAGCAACACCATGGCCACGCCAGATCCAAGTCCAAGCTACTATGACAGACAAGTCTTGATTTACCTCATGCTCGCCTTCTGTAGTTACTTTGGAACCCACTGTTAGAGCTGATGGAACGAGGAATTCCAAAGCACATTGTGGAAGTGGGTGAACCATCACCATCTTCTTCATTGTGTCCCCTGAAATCAAAAGATGATCCATGGCTTAAGAACCTCCTCCTACCAAGCTTTGCCTCTGGGACAACTTTGGAGGAATCTGATGATGCTGAACATGGAGAGTGTGAGGATGACAATGAGGAGGGTGATGATGAGGATGACAGAATGATTTTCTTGAGACTCAGTTTTGGAAGCAAGGCCAGCAAAAGATTGGATCTTGAGCGTTTCTTCTCTGCCTTTTTGCAGGCATTGATAGTGTTCAAATGATAGGAAGGTGGGGGAGTTAAAGGAGGGAGAGTGTCCTCAGAGAATGTGTACTTTGGGGTGCCAGGTTGAGATTCCCACACAAATGGGACAGCAACAGCCACTCTGAAAGATGGGTTAGACATGGAACTTTCCTTTGAAAGTAGCCTGGAGAAGAACTTGCTATCCTGCTTGATTTGAAGGACACTCTTCTGGGGAAGCTCAGCTTTTGCATTATACATCTTTTTTTTTTTTGGATTGGAATGTACTAGGTTACTTTCACTGACTCTGGATAATTTGCAGAGAAAGAGATAAAAAGGTTTGGTGCTGGATTCTGGTTTAAGAGTGCCAGATACAAAATGAAGTTATCATAGCTTGTATATCTTTTTATATGCAACAGTCCAACACTGTTGGTTAACACATGCAACTTGGTTACTGATAGCAATTGATATTAAAATTGCTCTATCATACATTAAATGAAAAAGCTTCCAATTTTCTTTACCTAACTGTTTTGACCATTTCTCTCTGCTTATTTTACTGTCTTTTAGCAAAGTTTAAGGCTATAATATAAGGCATAAGCAGTCTAGTTTCAGCAACATGTTTTATTTTTGAAGGCAAGGTTTAATTTAATTTAATTTAAGTTGAGAAATGCTAACTGACGTGTGGTGCATGGTAGCTTTAGATTTGTAGGATATTGGGTTTGGACCCCACACATGTTATACTATACACATTATTCTCAAGCACCAGTCAATTTAGGGAAGTAGTTGAAGTATGTTTCTTCGGTTAATTTGTATGTAGAGCATCTCTTGATACGTGAATTGATAGATCCGGTATATGGTGTATGTATCTAAAGAAGGTGCTAAATTTATGGGTGCAGCAGGGCATCTGAGCAAGCAACATTAGAAAACTGTAGTGATTATAGAAATATATAATATAAAATTATTCATGTGTGTCCTGCATCCAATAACTTAAACTTTTGGGATAATTAGTTCATGACATTCTATCATAACCTCTAAGTGGTCAAGCTTCGAGTTTGATCATTGCTGCCCCATTATTCTAATAAAATAAAGGTTTAATTTCAGCACAAGGTAGATGAATATGTGCATTGTCCATACTTCAAACTCGAAAGACTTTTGCATGAGGGGATGTGTTAGAAATATATATAATATAAAATCATATTTATGTGTCCTTCATCCAATAACAGAATAACTTAAACTTTTGGGATAGTTGGTAGTCACTTTGAAAGGGTAATGATGTAGGATACACGTGTCACATTATGGGATACTACTCTCTTTTCCCTTTGCATAGTAATTATCTTGTTGTATCCCTCATATGTAGCTAGCTAGCTTCCATTTATGGTGACTGAAGAAATTGACATGGCCACATGGGTTTCTTTTATGTCAAAAAAGACGAAGGTAAGAGGCCATGGTGCCATGATAATGAATGAGACTGAAGTAAATGAATTAGAGGGAAGATGACCTACCCTGAGGTCCATATTCATCAATATCTATTCATTTATGAGAGATTTTAGTGGGATGTGTCAGTGTTATATAGTATAAGGTGAGGGCATGGCATCTGGCGAGTTGACCACAACTTATATGAGGTTTCATATCATACATGTAGGTAGGTGGATGTAATTAATAAGCTAGCTAAAATTTATGTAATGGCTAAGGATTTAAGAAATTATATCGCTGCAAATTTTTACAAATGAATACTAGTAATAACAATTACTAAGGACAATCTGATATGGTGGCATCAAATATCAAGTTGCCTTGGTCTACATTTTAAAATATTTCTTTGAAAGAAAAATGTGGAATTATTTTTGTGTGAAATCGATCACATTACAAATTTACAATAGTATATTCGGTTGGTTCAACAGGTAAAATGTCTTTACAATGAATGGATGTAGACATGTAATTGTGATTTGAGGTGCAAGTTGGTTTTAATTAGAAAGGAAATATATCAAAAACATTGATATTAAAAATTAGTTTATACAATTGGGATTAATTAACGTAATTGAACTGAACCAATGATTATATATATGTTATGCTTGAACCTGAGTCGATACATCATCTATCAAAAACCATAACCGACAATAAGTCTTTCCTTTTGACAGGGTCATGACCATATATAATACAATTTAATAAAATCATCGAACATAAATAATCACGGCAAATGCCTAAATGAAGTTATTCGAACAAAAATAGTAAAGCATTTACTATTTACTTTCTCCATTTTTTTTATCTATCAGAAAAAAAAAATATTTATTTTATATGTCTACAGTTTACTTTAAAAGTTGAAGACATCATTTACTCATCCTTTTTAATTACATGTCTATCAATCTTGGTAGAGCAGAAAGGATACAGAGAAGAAGAAGAAATGAATGAAACTTTTCTCTTATTCAGCCACGTTCAATGAAAGGGACATTTATACAGAGAAAACTGAACTGAAACAACTAACTGATAAAACTAATTAATAACAGAAACTAAAACAGAAAAGGAAACTGTACAATACTCCCCCTCAAGATGGAGTGAAGATGTTGAGAACTCCTATCTTGTTAATTAGAGGCTGAAACTGTTGGTGAGGAAGAGGTTTAGTAAACATATCAGCTAACTGGTGTTTGGAAGGGACATGAACAAGCTTTAGATCTCCAGAATTAACCTTTTCTCTAACGAAGTGACAATCTATTTCAATGTGTTTTGTACGCTCATGGAACATGGGATTGGTAGCAATATAGATTGTTGCCTAATTGTCACAATAGACTAAGGATGGCTCAGGAGAAATACCAAAGTCTTGTAGTAAATTGTGCAGCCAAGTTAACTCACTTGCTAATGGAGCCAAGGACCTGTACTCAGCTTCTGCAGAGGAACGACTGACGGTAGTTTGCTTCTTGGACTTCCATGAAATGAGAGAGTCACCAAGAAATACACAGAAACCAAAAATGGATCTTCTAGTGTCCATACAAGTAGCCCAATCAGCATCGGCATAGGCATGCAAGTTCAGTGTGGAAGAAGCAGAAAATATTAAACCTTGTCCAGGAGTACCTTTAAGGTATCTGAGCAAGTAATGAGCAGCATGTAAATGGGGTTCTCTTGGTTGAGAAATGAATTGACTGAGCTTGTGAACTGCATAACTGATGTCAGGCCTGGAGATTGTCAAATAAAGAAGTCTTCCGATGAGCCTTCTGTAAATGCTGCTGTCAGGAAGGAGATTGCCATCAAGTTGATTAAGTTTGTTATTTGCCTCCATAGGAATAGGAGCTGGTTTGCAATCCAGAAAACCGGTATCCTCTAACAAAGACAATGTGTATTTTCGTTGGCACAAAAAAATTCCCTGTTTAGATCTGGAAATTTCCAATCCTAGAAAGTAGTTTAAGTTGCCAAGATCCTTGAGCTTAAACACCTGTTTCAGCTCGGTTTTGGTCTGATCAATCAAAATTGATGATGGACCAGCTATGACAATGTCATCAACATACACCAATAAAGCTACAAAGCTGGATCCAGAACCTTTAATAAACAATGAATGTCATTTTTGGATTGATGAAATCCAAGTTGCATCAAGAGGGAAGCTAATTTGTTGAACCATTGTCTAGAAGCCTGCCTGAGACCATAAATTGATTTATGCAGTTTGCATACCATCTTCTCCCCCTGACTAAGGAGATGATCCTTGGTGGAATACCCTTGGGGAAGGTCCATGTAAATTTCTTCAAAAAGATCACCATTTAAAAATGCATTATTGATATCCAATTGAGCTAAAGACCAACCATGTATGGCTGCCAATGATAAAAGCAATCTGACAGAAGTGAGTTTGACAACAAGTGAATAAGTCTCATTAAAGTCTAGACCAGCCTGTTGAGTGAAGCCCTTTGCCACAAGTCTAGCCTTGTATCTATCTACTGTGCCATCAGCCTTATGCTTCACTTTGTACACCCATTTGCAAGCAACAGTGTGCTTTCCAGCAGGTAAAGGAACCACACTCCAAGTTTTATTAGATTCCATAGCTTGTAACTCTTCTGCCATTGCTGTTTGCCAATGTGGGAATTTAGAGGCCTGGTGATAGTACTGGGGTTCATATTCAGCAGATACATTGCATATGAATGAATGATAATGGGGCTGTAATTTGTGATAGGATATAAAATTGTTAATGTGATGGGGAGAGGTTGTGTTGGTGTTATAGCAGTGGTAATCATTAAGATGTGAGGGAGGTCTATGGGTTCTGTTTGACCTTCTAACTGGTTGAGATGAAGGATTAGGGGAATTAGAAACACTGTCTTGGTCATGATCTGGTACGATGGCAGGTTGAAAAGTGATGCTGGAATCATCAAAGAAAGTAGGAATAACAACTTCATTGTATGGTGTGAATTGAGGTGATTGCCATTTGGGCTCATGGAAAGGGTATGTGGTCTCATGAAAAATGACATCTCTGGATATGAAAAACTTGTTGGTGACAAGATTATACAACTTGTAGCCTTTGTAACCTTGAGGATAACCAATAAAGACTGACGGATTGGCCCTTGGAGTAAATTTGTCCCTTTGAGAAGAGAGTGTGGATGCATAACAAAGACATCCAAAAACTCTCATAGCAGAATAATCCGGTTGCCTCTGATATAGTAACTCAAAAGGAGATTGAGACTTCAAGACTTTGGATGGAATTCTGTTGATAATGAAAGCAGCAGTAGTAACACAATCACCCCAGAAAGATAGGGGAACCTGGGATTGAAACATCAATGACCTGGCAACATTCAAGAGGTGTTGATGTTTTCTCTCTACAACTGAATTTTGCTGTGGTCTCTCTGGACAAGAGAATTGATGAGTAGCTCCTCTAGTTTTCAGAAAATCACTGAGAGCAAGCTCCTTGGCATTGTCAGATCTGATGCACTTAATTTTGGTGTTGAATTGAGTATCAACAAAAGTGAAAAAGTCCATAATAATCCTGGTAGCTTCTGATTTCTGTTGCATGAGGAACAGTCATGTGTATCTTGTGTGATCATCCACTATAGTCAGAAAATATCTTTGTCCATGATGTGTTTGCTCATGATAAGGGCCCCAGGTGTCAATGTGGATCAAATCAAAAGGATGAGAAGAAAAATTACTGTTAGATATGAAACTCAATTTTCTTTGCTTAGCCAATGGACAAATATGGCAATGATAATTTGAAAACTTGGAAGAAACAAGATTGTATTTATTATTGATTGAAACAAGAGAGTCATGTGACAAATGGCCAAGTCTATTATGCCAAATACAATGGGATACAGAATTACAAAAAGATTTAGCAGAAAATGGTTCTACATTCAGAAAATATAAGCCATTCTGGGCTTCACCCTTCCCAATCATCATTGAAGACTGCTTGTCCTGAATGAAGAAAGAATTATCAGAAAAGGTGATACTATATGGGTTCACAGACAGAAGGGCACTCAAAGAAATTAGATTAAAGGTAAATGAAGGAATATAGAAAACATTGGATAGAGACAAATGTGAGGATAGTTTGATGTTGCCAATGCCTTCAACAAGAATTTGAGTTCCATTTGGTAAGGTGACATATGAATTGGACAAAACAGAAAGAGAATCAAACATGTGTTGAGAAAAACAAATGTGATTTGATGCACCCGAATCTAACAGCCAGCAATGGGAAGAAAAAGAAGGTGATTGAGCAATGGACAAAGCAATACCTGAGGAGAAAGCCTGGTCATCAGGTTTATCATTTGAAGTGGATGAAACTGTGAGCTGTGACGATAAAGATCAATTAACTGCTGGCATTGTGCAGCTGAAAGTTGATTAACAGTGCCAGTGCTTGAATCTGATACTTGAGCAACCACATTTGGACCTTTGGACTTGTTCTTGAATCCGGGAGGGTAACCATGGATCTTAAAGCATTTATCAATGGTGTGACCAAGAATTCCACAATGAGAACATAGAGGTCGGTCTTTCTTGCCTGGTTTATGAGATTTCAAAGGAGCTTGAATAGCAAGCGCATGTTGTGATTCAGTAATAGAAGGGGTAGACATCCCTATAGCACGCTGTTGTTCTTCTTGAATAACCAAAGAGAACACATTATTGATAGGAGGAATGGGATCCATGAGCAGAATTTGACTGCGAACATGAGAGAAAGAATCATTAAGTCCCATTAAAAAGGACATGACATGCTCAGTTTCGAAGTAATCAAGCATGGGTCGAAGTCCTCCGCATGAGCAGGTGCAAGAAGGTTTGAAAGCAGTTAATTCTTCCCAGACTGATTTGAGCTTGGTATAGTATTGACTAATAGAATCATGACCCTGTGAAAGGAGCACCAAATCTTTTCGAAGTTGGAAAATTCTGGGACCGTTTTTCTGCTGGAAACGAACCTTTAAGTCATTCCATATTTCAGAGGCTAGACGAAAGTACATGATGCTGGCGACGATTTCTTTGGAGACTGAATTGTATAACCAAGAAATGACCACATTGTTGCAGCGAAACCAGGCAGCTAATTGAGGATCATCAGCTGGAGGTTGAGGGATTGAGTCGTCGACGAAACCGAGCTTGTTCTTGACGGAGAGAGCTATTATCATGGCACGGCTCCAAGTATTGTAGTTGGAACCGGTGAGGGGCTGAGAAACAAGATTGATTCCAGGGCCATCAGAGTGGTGAAGAAAAAGGGGATTGGAAGCATCTTCCATGGTGATGGAGAAGAAGAGAAACGTGCGGAAGGAAGTACACTGATACCATATCAATCTTGGTAGAGCAGAAAGGATACAGAGAAGAAGAAGAAATGAATGAAACTTTTCTCTTATTCAGCCACGTTCAATGAAAGGGACATTTATACAGAGAAAACTGAACTGAAAACAACTGAAACAACTAACTGATAAAACTAATTAATAACAGAAACTAAAACAGAAAAGGAAACTGTACAATAATGTCTGTGGTTTTTATTCATTTTTATTATATAAATATTTAAACATCAAACATCATGATAACGATTAACTCTTAAATTTGAAATATGTATTCAGTAAAAGACAAAGATAATGCGTAATATTTCGAACACAAATACAATACACTAATTTTCTACCTCTTCTAAACTAATATTAGCATTTTGGTCAACTTAATTATATATACAAAAGTGACTAATTTATAGTTGTTCTGTTGGGTATGGAATCTCCTTCATGTATATATGTCATGCAAAATTTTAAGTTTCTTTTATTTGTTTTGTGGTGAGAGTGAGACCGAGGGCCGGCCCAAGGGTAAGACCGTTCAAGCCCTTGCTTTAGGCCCTCAATTGTTAGTAACATCCTTTATACAAAAAAAAATATTATTATAATTAGGCCTAATTTATTGATTTATAAATTGATTTTCCTTCTCAATGGTTGATGGTTCAATTCTTGCTAAATGAATTCTAATTTTTAAAGCCTCTTTCTTTCACTTCATGTATTTAAAAAGGCCTCAAAATAAAATTTTGATTGAAGTCTCACTACATATTGGGTGATATTGGACTGGCCCACTGAGACCAGAAGATAAGATCGTTATAAAATTATTCTTAAATTAACTAGAATTTATTGACAAAAAAAAAATTAACTAGAATTTGAAAAAGTACTGGCTCATCTGAATTCATACACAAAGGGGTGGAAAGGGGAGGAGAGGGGACCATTCTGAGCTAAACCGCACGTATGGGACACTGAGTAGTGGATAGTCCAGCTGTAATCCTAAAGTATATAGAATTTATGAAGAGTAGATGGATTTAATAATTTAAATTTATTTTGCATATATAGTATACCTCACATTCATTACATAAAATTGAATTAAAGCGTTACATGTTAATTTTTCATTCTAACAAAAAATGGGAACATATGCAGACCCACTATACAGAGAGTACCGTCCTATGATCATAAATCATCAAAGAAAAATTATTATACTCTAGCTCATGCATCTTATGGAAAAAGAGATAAAAGAAAAGAGAGAAAAATATATAATAATAAAAATGTAATGAATGATATGATAAAAAGAAAAAGAAAAGAAAATAGTGGTGTGAAATTAAAGAAGTGTGAGAATATAAAAATTAGTTAACCTTTTGGTTTTGGAGAGTCATGCCCCATTCTACGCACCATATTTGTGGCCTCAGCCTTTTCGCTAATAGACGAGTTTGAATTCAGTATGTCAATGGCATACTCATGGACATGCAATTTTAATAGAAATATCAGATGAAATGGGTCCATATGACCTTATAAAGTGTGGTTGTCTATGAGCTAAATAAATTAAAATGAAATGTATTTATTCTTGATTTTTCAATTTACAAAATGGATTGTGATTAAAAATTTCAAAATAATTATTTTTTAATTTTTTAAAAATTAATTGAATTAATCAATTTTATTTTAGTAATGATTTGTGTCATGCATTGTTTTCTAAATTATCAAATATTTCATGCATTGTTCAAGTATTTTTGTGAAATATAAAAGATATTTTAAACATCAAATTAATTGATAAAAATTTGTTTGACTTTAATATAAAAATAAAATTTAAAATATAAAAAATATTTGAAAGTTATTTATGTTAAAAAAATTGCAATTTTAATTTAATTAATATAAAAATATTTTAATGATTATTACCATGCATTAGGGTTTAGGGTTTTGTGTGTGTATCTATTTTTTATATTATGAATTTAAACTAGCAAGTATGTCATATATTATACAATTATTTTTATAAAATATAAAAAGTTTAGATTTTAATAAAACAAATTATTTTCAAAATGAATTGTATGTAATGCATTGTTTTTTTACATTTCTTTTTCATTTTAAATTTTAAATTTGAATTGGTAAGTATCCATACATAAAACAAGCATTTTTTTGTGAAATAGTTACTTAAAATTTTATAAAAAAATGATAGATTATTGATACAAGAGATACCAATAAATGTAATATAGTAAAAACAAAATAAAACATAAATATGAGAGATAAAAATATTAATAAGTTATTTTTTAATAATTTTTTATTTGATGACAACAAATAAAGTTAATATTTAAATTGTGTGTAAGACAGGGTCTCGTTCTCGTATCTGACTGGTCGCAGGTTTGAACCCCTACTCGTTCCCTTGGGGTGAGGTAAAATGTAAGTACATCTGTAAGTGCTCAAAGAGCCCAGAGGCTTTCCTTGCCTTGGACTAGGGCACCATCCCCTCACCCTAAATTTTTTGTTAAAAAAAAAATTGTGTGTTAAAATATAAGTTGTTTTTACCCATATTCTCTCTATTTATTATAGAGTATACCCTCCTATACCCTCTGACATTCGATCCATCATAAACCCCAGTTTCATCATTATCATTCATCAGGGTGACCTAATATTTTTCTAGGCCTGAGGTGAGATCTAAAATGAGACCCTTTTAAATTAATACAAATAACTTATAAAAATTATTATAATTTAATTTATTTTTTTTTTTAATTTTTTACATATATAATTAATTATTAATTAAATTATCATAATTAATATTGGTGAAAAGAAAGAAAGTTAGGATAGAAATAATGGGTCTTTTAAAAAAAATATTTTATTACTTTTAATATATTAATATGACTTATTATATGATTATTAATTTTTTAGTTTCTTAAAAACAATATTTTTTTTGGTAAAAAAATTTAGGGTGAGGGGATGACGCTCCAGTCCAAGGCAGCAAAGGCTTCCGGGCTCAAAAAGCACTTACAAAGGTACTTACATTTACCCCACTCCAAAGGAACAAATATTATAAGTAAAAACATTTTGGAGGGCCAAACTACTAGCTCACCCGCTTTAGTGTTAGAGCATCCACAATGGAGCAATTTCATTTGGCTGCTTCCAATGGGACTCACATGTACACATTACTAATTTTTACTCTTCCTAATATAAGTATCTCCAAGCATTTTATGATCTCTACAATAGAGCAACTCTCTTTGGGTGCTTCCAATACAATGAAATATTCTTTTATTATATTTTTGTTACTTTTTGAATTACTTTAGCAAGCAATGAAAGCCCATGAAGCAACCAAAACAAATCACTTGCAATGACAAAAGGTAATTGAAGCAACGGTGCTTGGTGGACAAGTTGCTTCCCAAGACACCGTTACTGATGCTATTAGGGGTTGGGCCCATCTGATTACTATAAAGAGTAAAAAGTTATATTTTATATTGATAATTTTTTAATATTAATTGATATTATTTATAATAAAAAATTTCCATAAATCACTTTTTTGTTGTGCACTACTATTTAGTAGCTCTCCCTTTTTCAGTTCCACACAATTGGTTGCTACTTGCTAGGCATGGTACTTTGGATCGATTAAACACATTACCAGGTGAATGGGCCTAGCTGATTGCTTGTCCAGCCCAAACTACTTCGAAACAGGCCCATCATGACGATCGAATTTTAGGTACTTGATCTGTCTTTTTTTTAACCACGTCTTAAAAACTATTAGCACGTTGGAAAAAAAGAATGACTGCTAAACCCTAAACCCTAAAAATAAGGGAAATTCTAAGGTATTCTCTAGCGAGAGAGGATTTTGGTACCTTTTTTCACCATTCAGTTAATTTCTCTTAATTTTCTTAAATGATCTTAGTATTTTTATAGTTGTAGACATGTTTTAACTACTAGAATTTATATTTTTAATTTTTGAAAAGACTTTTTGACCCCCTATAACTATTATCCTGTATTTTTTATCTTGTTCTCTCATTTTTTCACATTCTCATTTGCAATACACGTGTTTCTCATTTAAAATCTATTTTATGTCTTCAAAATGATTTAGCAAGGAGTACATGACTCGTTGCTATGTAACTTTGGTCTTTATGTCTCTATTTAATAAAAAAATAAACAAGAAGGTACCAAAACCCTCTCGTAGGAGAGGGTACCGGATTACGACCCAAAAAATAACTACTGTTTTAAAAAATTATATCGAATTAACTAATTCAACCAAAGACTTAAGAAATTGAATGTGGTTTATCATATATCCGGATTTCAAAATACAAAATGTCACTCTGCAAGCCACCTTAATTATATTTATATATGCATATACTATTTTATAGTATATTATTTACTTTCATTTGGTACAATATAAAAACTGTGTTTACTATAAATCAATTACAAAAGTGGTTATAACCTAATTTGACTTGATTTATAACCACCAAACTCCTCCACCCTCATCTCTATTAATATTTAATAGAATAAAGGAAAGGGAGTCCCTAAAATGCGCCATTTTCTACCTGGCTTTCACTCTGCTAAACATCACTAGGGTTAATTTGATAGTTTGAGAGAAGCATCTCACATCTCTCATCACCTAACAACATGTTTCGACATGGTTTCTAAACACTTTTTCAAATTTGCACTAAGATGCAAACATTTCAACTTCAAATGGCTTACTTAAATGCAGAGAATTTTAAGCGAGCTAGAATTTGTGTTCCCAGCAACTATCCAAACACACTGTAAAACCACGAGAAGTTCTGTTTCAGGTGAAAGGGGAGCAAAAAGAAAAAGGAACTCCCTTTCCTTTAGCAGAGAAAAAAGAATAATTTTGAAATTTAAATAGTATCTTTAGTTCGTTGTTCGACTTGTGGCAACTGGCCACGGGTAAAGGGAGCCACTCCAATGTGCTTATTGCTTAATGTTGGAGCATTATTATTTTCTGTGTAACGGTTATACTCGTAACATCATTGTTTTTATTCATTTATTTCACTAAAAGCTCTTATCATTATGATCTTGTACTGTAATGGTTTCACTTGCCGATGTACTAACACTCGGCGTGCACTTTGCCACTTTGCTACTTTTCCTTTTCGCTTCCCATGTAATCATTTTTTTTTTACAAAATAATTAATTATAAATTCAATTTTCTGTTATATGTTTTTCATTTCCATTTCATCATAAATATTTTAGGAGCCCATCAATATTTTTTTTTACTTTTATGGACGACATAATTCAATACAACTATTTAACAAAATTATGTACCAAAGACTTGAACTCGAAACCACTTGTTAAAGTGGAACAACCCTAACGAGTTGATCATGTGTTAAGTGATAACCTTACAAGCTCTTGAAAATAACATTATTTAATAGAATAAATAGTTGGTTTATTTTTATTTTATGTGTATAGATAAATAGTGAAATACAATAGTTTTACATCATGTCAAATATGGTAACAATAGTTAGGGTCCATTTGCTTTTAGATTAGAACAGAATTGATTTTAAAATAAATTATGTATAAATTACGATATATGTTCAATTTCAAAAAAAAAATACTATTTATTTTTTTGTCAAAATAGATTAGATTAAAGCCTAAAGGGCAGCCTAACGGCACTTACATGGAATAACAAATCCATAAGAGTGATTCTATAATACTTTAACTAATAAAAATTACAAAACATAGCATGCTCACTCAAAGGTACATAAAGCAAATCAAATAAAACACAGTAACAAACAAAACGATTAAACACCATCTTCTCCATTGTGGTCAGATTCATCACCAAAGCGAATATTGTATTTTTTTCTTCCTTTGTTTTTTTTCGCTTTTTTTAATGGCTGGCCAACTCTGCTAGCAATGCAACTGTGCAAGGACTTCCCCATGGACATCCGAGGTGGGTGATCTCAACTCCACCACTAAATGTAGTAAGATAGATGGTGACAGTCATCCACAAGAAAAAAGAGGGGAAAGAGACAACAAAATGATAGACAAAAAATATTAAAAATGTAGAAGAAATAAGAAGGTGGAAGTGGAGAAATGAGAAGGTGGTGGTGACTAGAAAAAGAAATAAGGAGACTGAGAAATGGGGGAAAATGGAGGTAATGGGAATGGAAAAAAAGAGAGAGAAAAAACAAATAGAAAAAGAAAAAGAAAACTCTCACCAAGGAAAAAATGACCCACCTATTGTGGGTAGGAAATCCCCTTAGGGTATGTTTGTGAGTTGAATTTTGGAGGGGAAGGGAGGGAAGAGAAGGGTTTATTGGAAGTCCTTCCCCCCTTTGTGTTTGTGAGTTTGAGTATTTTACAAAGTCTTTCCCTCCTCTTCTCCCCCTCCCTTCTCCCTCCAATCCTTTCCTTTCCCTCCTCACTAAACTCACAAACACACCCTTATAGAAGGAAAAATGTCCTCCCATGGAAGGAGAGGGAGCCCCACAAGGAGGCGACGGTCTCTGCTCTCTTCTAACTCTCAACGGCGCTATAACTATTCATTGTTGAAACTACATTCCAAATGAGGATTGGGCTACTAGAATTTTATACAATAAACCTAGATGATGATCACATATAGATACAAAATCATAGTATGTTTATATATATTTTATTTCATAAATTGAAATAGAGATGTGTACATTGAATAAGAAAGAGATCTGTTTTGGTGTTACCGTATTCCAGTGAATTAATGTGATAGAAATTGCTCTTATACTAACAAGTTTTCCAATGAGTCAAAAGAGCATATTGCATAATTAATATATTTCTCTCATGGGGAGTAATTATTAATTTTACTTACCAATGGAGACCGGGAACTTCCCACCGGGTATTCAAGTGAGTAGCTCAACCCATCATGAGCTAATCACAAATAAGCCTAGTATAAAATTCATCATTTTTTTTGTTGTCTTTGACCAGGAATTCTCCTTAGATAAAGTTATGGGTTTAACCCTCAGATTGGGTGGTGATTAGGTAAAGCTCTTACAAGAGTGGCGTCTTCAGGATTCAAACACCCGACCTTGCATAAAACTGTCAATTAATTTAGTTTTTTCATGGATTCAATTGATATTAAAAACACTAAATTGATTAACATTTTTTTCTTTTAGGGACCAAAATAGTGATTTACAAACTAATACCATTAAAAACAAATTCCACTCATGCACGAGTAGAATCAAAATTTACCATAATGCGAAAATCTCTTATCTCATAAACAATATTCAATTCTTATAAAAATAATTGTTAAATGAAAAATTATAACTGTGTTTATATTTTTTATATTTAATTCACTTAACTAATTTAAAACTTAAAAAAGACCGTGCATTGTACCGGTTGTAAACTAGTTATTGTACAAATTTGCACTTGAGAAGCAGATATATTGTCATTCATTTACATAGTAATAGGCCAATTAACATACAGCTAATGATTTTTTCTGCACGAATTCCTTTTTTCCCTAATCTCTATATCAAAGCCTTTTATAAAGGGAAAAAAAATGACTTGTAGTCAACCAAGTAAAACCAAAAGGTCACGCATATTAATGGATTAGAGATACTAACTAAGGGTTTTGATTTTTAAAAATTTTCAATCAAATTTTTACAACTCAAAACCAAAAACTGAAAACTTGTTTTTGTGGTTTTCAAAACAAACATTTTGAAAACCACAAAAAGTGGTTTTCAGTTTTTGATTTTAAGTTGTAAAAATTTGATTAAAATTTTTTAAAAACCAAAAAGTGAAAATTTGCAACCACCCCATTAAGATTTTAAATCAAGATTCACAACCATTGCGGCCTAACATGATGATTTTAGGGTCTTTAATTATAACGATATCACAACAACAAGTATAATCGCAATTGTCCATAATTTTCCATTGTATCAAATATTGTGACCTAACTTCCATGACCTTAATTATCAATTCAATTCACAAAGAACACTCAGCAACAAATGGAGAAACTACTCTCATACTAAAAGGTTTTAATTTATGCGCTTAAACTAACGCAGATTGAGATTATGAGAATAATTCTAGAGTTAAAAAATTTAATTAAAAATTTAAAAACTCACTACCGCAAAAAAACCTTATTATATATACATATATATATATATATATATTGAGCGGATGAAATTATGTTCATGTTTCACATTGTTAATACAACAAGTATGCAATCTTTTACTTTAATTTTTTGTTATCATTATTATAAATGTAATTTAAGTATTTTAACTTTAGGTGTTTGTTACCGTTGACGCGAGCCTGTGTGGGCCCCGCACCCATGGAGTTTCGAAAATCAAGGCAATGAGTCCGGTGTCAGCACACACAACGCTACCCAACGATACGACACGACTTGGACTAGACGAGACCGTTTCTGTTTATTTAGTTCCACCCTTCCACTCCAAAACACTCACCTTTTTTTGTCGTTTTGCTACTGTTTTTCCACCCTTCAAATTCTCCCCTTTTTTCCGGTTACGTGCAATCTTGAGTAATCGCCGTTGCTCTCTCTTCTCTTCTCATTCGATGGAAACTCCTGATTCAGTAGTGAACCGGGTCGAATCGGGCCCGGAGAGCGGTTCTAGAGCAGAGATTGATACTTCGGCGCCGTTTGAGTCGGTGAAAGAGGCCGTCAACCGATTCGGCGGTGTTGGTTACTGGAAACCAAACCTCAATCATAATAATAGTAACAACATTAAGCTCATGCTTCCTGGGGTAACAACATGAACCTCTCTTTTTTATTATTATTGTTCTTGTTAATTAATTTAATAGTAGTGTTTTGTTGCACTGCAGTCCAAAGTTTTAATTTTTTTTAATTGATCATTGATGATTGTAGTATGTTTCGCAATGTTTGACTCGTGAGTTGTAATTTAAGGGTTTGCTTGTACTAGGGTGGCTTGGATCTGAAGAACTATTATGTAAAATAATATAAATTGTGAGTGCTATCTAAATGTGGCAAGTGCTTGGTTATATATGTTTTCAAAATGATTTATTTATTTATTGATATTATTTTGTTTTAGCTTTGCTAAGAACCGTTCACCTCCACCATGAGTACAGTAGCCTCCCATTTCTTCAATGAAGGTTATATATGCTTATGGTTTTCTGGATTATTTTTTTTTTCAGTCTAATTTAATATTTGAGGTTTTTTTTTTTACTTTTTTTGGAAAATCCACTAGACAAGATCATTCTCTAATGCAGAGCTAAGGAGTAAGGGCCGTTTACTTGAAGTTTGGCATAGTAGATAGTATTAGTACCTCATTCTGTGTGTAAATAATTGAATATTCATCTTGAATTGTACTTCTTTTTAAGCAATTGTATTGAGTTAAGCATGGAAGATTTTCTCTCTTCTTTTTAGCAGCACCACACAGAAGAGCTTGACACTGGAAAACTGGAGGAGCAAGCAGCTGTATTGGAGAAAGAGCTGATCCTAAAGGAAAGGGAAACCCTTGATGTCTTGAAAGAGTTAGAAAGTACCAAAAGGCTTGTGGACAATTTGAAATCAAAGCTACAGACAGAAGAATCTGCAGCGAATTTGAATATTCAGATGAGTGTGTTTGATAATGTATTGTCTGTCAAGGAGAATGACAAAGAAGAAGAAAAGGAGAATCTAGTGAGTCATGTTCTTCAGCATTCAAAGGAAGGTTGCATCCCCTACCCTCCACCTGCTCCTGGTTTAATATTGAAGGAATTGAAACAGGCAAAATTGAATCTGAACAGAACTACCAATGACATTGCTGATGTTCGAGCTTCTGTTGAATCACTCAATAAGAAGTTAGAGAAGGAAAGAATCTCGCTTGAGAAAACCCGTGAGAGGTTAACTCAGAATTCTTCAAAAATATCTTCTCTAGAGGAAGAGCTAAACCAGACAAGGCAAAAACTGCAAGTGGCCAAGGATGCTGAAATTAAAGGTGGTATGGATGATCCTTCGGATATTACAAGAGAGCTCCAGCGATTGAGTTCTGAGGCAGAGCAGTTCAAGAAAATGGGAGAAGCTGCAAAATCAGAAGTCTTGAGAGCAATGTCTGAGATTGAACAGACAAAAGCTATGATAAGAACTGCTGAAATAAGGTTGGTTGCTGCTAGAAAAATGAAGGAAGCTGCTAGAGCAGCAGAAGCTGCTGCACTAGCAGAGATCAAAGCTTTATCTTGTTGTAATGAGAGTTCAGCTGGAGATTGTAGGCAAAAGCATGATGCAGTTACTCTTTCCTTGGAAGAGTATACTGCTCTGACCAGCAAAGCTCGAGATGCAGAGGAAAATTCTAGGAAGAGAGTCCTAGATGCTATGCTTGAAGTTGATGAAGCAAATTTGTCAAAAATGGACATTTTAAAAAGGGTAGAGCAAGCTACAGAAGAAGTTAAAACCAGCAAGAAGGCCCTGGAGGAAGCTCTGGAAAGGGTAGAGGCTGCAAATAGAGGAAAGCTAGCAGTTGAAGAGGCTTTAAGGAAGTGGAGGTCTGAGGGTAACAAAAGACGTTCTTCTATACATAATGCTACCAAGTTTAAAAATTCTTACCCCTCTCACCATTGGAGAGATTCGCGGTTATTTGGTGTAAATGAGCTGAATCTGGTGGATGATGAAGCCAAGCCAGTTCTAAAGCCAACCTTATCCATAGGACAAATATTGAGCAGGAAGCTGATGCTGCCAGATGAGTTTGAAGGTGGCATGCTTGGAGAAAGAAGCTCAGTGAAACGGAAGGTGTCACTGGGTCAGATGCTAAGCAAACAAAACAATGATCCATCCTTTGACAGGCAATTTGAGAAAGAAAATGGTCAGAAGCAGTTTTCTGCAAAGAGAAAGAAATTTGGATTTGCTCGATTCTCCCTTCTTTTGACAAGACAACAAAAGAAGAAGAAGCCAACGTTGAACTTGAGGTGATCATTTGCTCTTGCATCTAGTGCTGACAAGAATGAGATTATATATATAATTGCATCTTCTATCTGTTACCTGTATCTTCTTCCTCTTATTGTACCTGCTTGGCTAGATTATTGTTTGTTGTTTAGCTTATTTCGGTTGTTAATCCTTGCTTGTGTACTACTAACTAATGTTTGTCCATCAACTGCTATGCCACTTGTAGAGATGATTTATATGAATTTAACTCATGTAAACTGGTGTTATTAATTTTCTTATGCCTAAGGTTGTTTTATTCTTTTGTTGTTGATATTGGCATCAACTTAGAGACTGCACTATTCAATACATGATAAAAAGCTCGAGAGTATTAATATTTCGAAAATAAATGTACAAACCTTATATTTTTACACGTCAGTCTGGTTAAGCTATAGTCCATTTCATCGGCTCTAGCAATGCTAAATCTTGTTAAGGCCATTATGGAGAAGGAATATATAATCACTAAATATATTCTATATATTTCTTCATGAAATATTTTAGAGAATAAAACATTTAACAACCTGTTTCAGTTGAAGAGGTTTCAATGTACTTTTCATCAACAAAACCTAGTTATTAATTTTATTTAAACATACATTGAAAAAGTCAATTGTAAAACAAACAAACTAGATGGTGTATCATTTGTTGTGTCTTTATCAAACATATATATCAGGGGGACATGTTTTTTGGTTATTACTTTTCTTTACAAATCTAATAACAAGTACTTTTTTATTTAATCACAAGTATCCTCTACGGGAGGTAATCCTGTTCGAGTCGGAACATCTAATAACAAGTATTTTAATTCTTATATTACACGAGAAAAATTATTTGTTTTGTAAAATTATATAATATATTTAAATATATATTTAATAATAAGTAAATATATTGAAATATAAGATATATATTGAATTTAAAATAAATTTAAATGTAATAAATAGATATTATAGTATAATTAGTTTAAATTAGGAATTTAATTTAAATATATATTAAATAGTAAATTATATTTACTTTAAATTTGAATTACTAATTCATAAAAACCAACTATTTCTATCAATAATATTTAGCTGGTAATAGTTCATATATTTATAAAATTATCATATTCTTTTATGTAATTTAATTTTGAGATACTTATTAATTATCATATTATTTAAAATTTTAAATTAGATTATCTGTTGTTTTAATTATCAATTAAATATTATATTATTTAATGATAACAATAGTAATATGAAATAAAAATAAGTGTTAAAATAGAAAAAGAGATAGATTAGCCTCCAACATGGGTTTAACTAACCCTTGACTTTATGTATAGTCGGATTGCGTCATATTCCACTTTTATTGCGATCAATTTGGTAGAATCATATATATATTTTAATTTTACAATATTGGTTTTTTCAAGAGGTTGAGAAGGATTTAAGTAAGATTTAATTTTTTTTTGTATGGGAGGTGTGTGAAGAACGCTAAAAAAATAGAAAAAATATAAAAATTGATATGTGATTTTTTTTAGTTAAGAGAGTACAAAAATTAGCGTTTCTCTCCTACTTTGTAATATAATATAAGAGTAGATTTCTTTTGCACAAAAAAATTATGAAAACTTATCCTATAAATATCTAAATTGGAAATATTTTTTAAAGCTATATTAGTTTTCACTTAAGAGATTAAGGATCTCGTATTTCATAAAGTTATACTAATTTTTTTTTGGTAAAGTAATACTAATTTAAATATATACTAAATATTTATTTACTAAAAAACATTAATGGGCTAAATACATTTTTCATTTTTCATCCCAATAAATTTGATAAATTTCGATTTTGATCCTTACTTAAATTTGATTTATTTTTTAAAAAAATTATTTCTTTATTTATTGAATAGAAAACATATTTAACACAATGTTACTATCATAAATATTAAATAGAAGACTCATTACCATTGAGGACGTGGATCAACTGGTAAGGAGCTGTTCCAATTTAACAAGTGGTCTCAAGTTCAATACTTGTGGTATTAAAAGTAAGAATTAATTAAATTTTTAATCTCTCTACAATAGTTAGGATATGCTTGTTTATAATTTTTGAGTCTATTTTAATTACGGTTTTTAAAAATTGTTTTTTGTTTTTAAGAATTGAAAATAAAAAATTTGTTTGACAAATAATTTTTAAAAATAATTTTAAAAAGTGTAACTATTTTTTTAATTTTTAAAAACAAATTCTGAAATTATTTTTAAATGTTATGAAAAATAATTTTTAATTTTTCTACTTTTATATTCGAAATATTGTAAATAAATTATTTAATTTATAAAAAAATAGTTTTTAAAAAATCACTCACATTAGTTTTATTTTATTTTTTAGTTTTATAAAATAATTTTTAAGAATGTTTTTTACTAATGAAATTATTTATTTATATCATTTCCACCACAAAAATAAAAAAACTGAAAAGCAATTTTAAAAAATATCCCAGAGTAATTTTGAAATTTTAGTTTTTTTTAAAAGCAAACTTTTTAAAATTATCTTTAAAAACTATCTGTCAAATAGATTTATCAATTTTCTGTAAAATTAAATGATTTATTTATAACATAAAAAACTGTTTTTTATAAAATTAAAATCACATGCCCAAAATCCAAATTAAATGGAGTTAAAATGCGCTAAAGTAAAATCATTCCAGTTTGTAAGCACCAAAATAATCATTCTGGTATCTACCTAATCAGAATACCAAAGGAGAAAAAATAAATAAATTAAATACTTATCTGAGTCAAAACCACCATTCTTTGGCTCCCTTCCCTTCGTATATAGTTAGTTGCACCACACACACATTTCCATTGCCCTATCTTCCTCCCCAAAAGGTATTCTTCTTCATTCCTGTGTCGTTTTTTTATAATTGCCACCGTTTTCGTGTTTGATCTTTACTTTTCTTTCTCTCTCGATCGCTCTGAATTCAATATGAACATATGCCTTTTTTTTCTTATTATATAAATATAATTGCACTGATTTATTGTCTGTTGTTATCGGTATTGCTCTCAGATATAAGCTTCCGTTCACGCATTTATGTCACGTACTTTATCGTTGTGTTTTGCACTAGTAACGCATTTATTACAATTCTCTAAATAAAGAAATTTATTGATGTTATTCTATCATAGTGTTTAAAATATATTTTGATATTGCATGTACTCATTTCAGTTCAGATCGAGTTCATTATTTAGAGATCAGTTTTTGGAATCGCCCTTGATTTTTTTATCGGTTTCTGGCTTTCTCTAATGGAAATTGACGTTAGATTTTTAAATGCTTGTTACAGGCACCATGGAGGGAAGAATGGGGCTTTTATTTCTGATTGTGTTGGGTGCTGCATGGGCTAATTGTGATGCAAGAGTGCTACCAAACCCTGGTAAAATTGTTGGCTGACATTATTCTCATCTTTTTGCTTTATTTTTTTGTTGATATGCTTAATTAGTGAGATGAATAGAATGCAAGGCTTGTGTTATTTCACTCTCCCATTTTATTGAAAATGCAAAGTTTAAGAAGCTATAGATTATTCTTAGATTTTAATGCTACCACTCACAACCAGTTATTTTTCAAAATTATAAGCTCGAAAAGAATGGGATGAAAAATGATAAGGCAAACCTCCTCAGATGAGCCATTCTGAAAGGACAAAAAGTCCAGTGTTAAGTGTTAACATAATATCTCCTATTTCCCCTCCTTCACACCAATGAGAAAATGTTTTGAATAGAAGCAGATTGCTAATTAATGTAGCTCTTGTCGTTGAGATCTGTTCTGATGTTTTCCTCCTAATCTGGATTCTATTTCTGATTGTTTAATACAACATTTATGTCCATCAAGCCTTGTTTGATTGAATTTCTCTAATTGATTCACAGAGGCTCTTATGTTCACTTGATGGGAAAGGAAGACCAATTCTAACAAAACATGGCATTTCTTCCCTTAAGCTTGACTAATGTGTCAAATTTATAAATTTCCCTTTCCTTTAGATAATTAAATGCTATATTATAGATGAAGTATGGCTGAACATTTTAAATTCAAGAACTAAGTTTAGTACTAAAGGTGCCAATTTGTCAAAATGCAACAGCTGTACCAGGTTTTCATTAGACCACTGAAGCCAGAATGTGGCTTGAAACATCATGTGTGAATTTTCACACTTTTACTTATTAGAATTAGAATTTTTACTACTAAATGAAGTTCGAAATTTGAATTACAGATGCAACATCGGTAATTCATCTTGTTTACATATCTTCCCATGTGCAGAATTAAACAGAAAATCAGATGTGTGTACACTTTGTGAGGAATATGCTGCTGAGGCACTTGATTACCTGAATGATAACAAGACCCAGAGTGAGATCATTGATGCCCTTCACAATTCTTGCTATCAGCTGTTCTCTTTTAAACAGCAGGTTGGTCTCCTTTCCTGGATCTGTCATGTTTTCTTTTATATGCTATAGTTGTTCTCAGTTGCAAAAGTTGACTTTTATTTCCTGTTATGTTCCTGTTTAATATTTTGCTAACATTTTGGGTTTAGTTTGTATTACAAATATGATATGATAATTGTGCATATTTTAGTTCTCATAAACAGAATAGTGCAGCCAAGTTTTTTGTGAACCATGAACTTTCATTTGTGAAAGTGAAACTTTTGTAAAAAATGAGTGATGAAAGACATAATAGTGGGACACTTATCAGCACTTTTTAGGAATTTATAGGGTAGGTGTGTGGATGAATTAGAACTTATCAGACCCCTATTAACTCATCTCTGTTTGTTCTGTATTGCACAGTGCATCGAATTGGTGGATTATTATGTTCCACTTTTCTTCTTAGAAATTGCTTCAGTTCAGCCTGGAGAACTCTGCAAAAGGGTCTACCTCTGTCAGTCTGCAAAGATTTCTTCACAAGTTCAAGAAAACAGCTGTGGCTTTTGCAAAGATACTGTTTCAGCCTTACTGGCTAAGTTGAATGATCCTGACACTAAGGTTAGTAATTAAACCTGCTGATGTGAAAGTTTACCTTATCCCTTCTTGATATGAGGAGAATTTTTCTACATTTTCAAGTTCCACACCTGCCTTTTATCTACCACAAATGATTTTTTTTTGCATATTTTCATATTCTTAAAGTTAGACACTTAGACTTTTGTTTTTTCTGGGAAATGGTTTTGCTGTCAAACAGAAATTTGATTCTGGTATGGATGTAGCTTATGGAATTATGTGGACAATAGGGCTTGAGCTTCTATAATTCCTGTATTGTTGCTTTTGTGCCGGCTGTCTTATTTCTTTAACAAAAACAAAGGCCAATTTAAAAATGTAATTTAGATTTCTGCCATCTTTTGTTATGAGAATGGTGGATTTGCAAAAATAATGAGACATTATCAATGTTTGCCCCCATTCTCCATTGTCTTAACTCTCCCCTGTTTGGTTTTGGTCACCTTTTGTTGAATACACAACTAACAGTTTATTATAAAATGTCAGCTAGAGATAATGCAGGAACTATTGAAGGCGTGCAATTCTATGGAGAAGTTAGCAAAGGAGGTATAAAAATTCGGTTAAATTCCCTTTTTTTTTTATTGAACTACCCTTTCATCCTCAAGCCTTAATCACCATGTTGCATGGAATCTATCCTTTGATTCCATAAAATGAAGTTTCAGATTTTTACCCAGTTGACTAAATTAAACTGCCATAGTTTAACCCACAGTAATTTTCATGTAATGATAATCTTCACGTGCAGGCTCCTTACGTAGTCAATAATTGAGCTCTAGTATGAAAATTTATGACTGTATTCTCTATGCACCATCTAAAGAACAAGTCCTATTACTACAATTATATGCAGTTGCGGATACTAAGATGGTCCAACCAAAATGATAGTGCATTCAAGAAAGTGGATAGACAATTTTTGTTATGTTATAAAAAAGTGTAACATCTCATGTAGGATGGATAAGATAGGTACAAGTACTCTAACGAGACAGAGTGCCACTTGAGCTACTTTTTTCCCTATTTGGCAGATACACCAAACATATGAAACAAAAGAAATGTTTGCAATGAATGTCCGTGTGTGTGTGTGTGTGGAAAGTGCATTGAGAACATAATTTTCATGATCAAGCATTCCTGTTTATAAAAGATTTTACATAATAGTCAAATTGTTTGCAGTGCAAGAGGATGGTTTTCGAGTATGGACCTTTGATCCTTGTCAATGCAGAGAAGTTCTTGAAGACAGCAGATATATGCACTGTAGTACATGCCTGCCCAGCTTCTTCTGCTGTAGTTAGCCAGGAAGCCTCAATCATGGAAGAAATACCTTTGCTTTCTGACTCTTAATCATGGGCAATTATGGAGCCCTTGATGCTTTAGTTGAACTGCTACTATACATAGATAAGAAATCCACGTGCTTGTACCTAAATGTGCTCTAGCCGTACACAATCTACTCTCATTAATTCTTAAAAGTTTATAATTCTGAACAACTTTGATTTTTCTACACGTACTATACACTCTCTTCTACATTTTCTTTTTTATTCTATTTCTCTCTTATTTTCTCATCACATTTCTCACTTTCTTTCTGTTGATTTTATTTTTCTTTTTATATCTCTCTCTTCCCCACACTCCATACACTTTAAATTTTTAGTGTGTAACTATAATTTTTCAACTATGAAATGCTTACTTGATATTATATGTATTCTGCATTTGGAAAGCAAGGAAAGTATATCTTTATGAATGTCCGAGTGCTGTATAGAAAGTGTTAGTTATTCTTCCTCCCTTTGTTCTCTTCATCAATCTTGGAATTCCATTAATTTACCCTATTATATGTTCAGCTGTTTGTTTCAAACATTTTATTTTACTTTTTTTTTTTTCTGATTCTTGTCATAACACTGAACTACAGAAAATTGTAGGCCATCATAATTGTTGTTTGAAATGTATACTCTTGCAACCTGTGTTGTATTTTAATCCCACTCTTTTTACTGTAAACATGACATCACTGTGACATAGATTTGGGACCTAGTTATGCTAAGGGTTTACTTTAAAGCAAAGGTGAGGAGTTAATAAAAAATCAACTATTCAAATTATGCTTAAATAACTATTAATGTTATAGGCTTATAGTTTTTTAAAAAACAATCAATTTAAGGCTTTGTTTTGCTTAACAAACGTATTACTGTATTATCATAGTTCACTAATCACTATTAATGTTTTAAAGTTTTAATTTTTAACATTTTCCTGGTTTTAGGTAAGCTGTCTAAATATCTCATCATTCGCTATTTCTGTGTGCCGCTGCGGCAACTTCCAAAACCGAGACACGTTACAATTTACATATTGATATGATGTTAAAGTTGTAGCTTTGCAGTCACGAGACTAATCACTAATTACTAATCACTAATCAGACGTCCCCATGTATGCTATTGCTTGATGAGGCAATGGCCTGCATAAACCAAGATTTGTTTTGTGATTGGGCTTGCAAAAGCAGGTGGCGAGGTCTTCAACAAGGTAGTCGAAATGAAAATGACATTAAGGATTACGTGATTTTGTAAAAGACTGAATAATTTAATTAATTGCTAAAAAACATTAATTGGATTTATAAGCTTTTTTTAATTGTGTTGGTCTTGGATTTCAGCAACTAACCACATCGATTCTTCTTATCAAAAGATTGTTTAAGGAGTAAATTTTATTTGTCACTGCGTAGATTTCTAGAATACTTAAAAAATATCTTACTCGATCCCTCAAAAGGATTGCTTATTTGTGGCTGGGATACAACGGTGGTCTCGTAGCCTGGCCGGAATGAACACGGGGTTGGACGGATTTGGATTGGGTACGGTCACAAAATGACACATTCACCGCAGTTATTAAATGGTAGCTGTTCGATGAAGATCGGAAATCCGATTTACTCATCTCGACATCTGAGTTGTCTGATCTTCATCGGACGGCTACCATTTAATGAATGCAGTAAATGCGTGATTTTGTGAGTGCAGGTAATCCAAATCCGGGGTAGGACGGGGATGAGGCATTGGAATAGTATCTCCGATGGTGGAGTACAGTGGGAGTACATGTAAAAGACACTCTGACGCTCAAGTTAATGAATTCAAGGCATAGTGATGAGCATATAAATAGATGAGATACCTTGTTTCTTTTGTAAATGGGTGTATATATAAGGGTCTTTCTCAATCTGGGTAACCGTAATGGAGTGCAACTTGATGTGGTAGAGGATGATTACGCTTGTCACATTAAGCCATAATACTTTATATAATAGTAACCTAATCAGGTTGTTTGAGTTAGTGGTCATCAATGACAGATCTAGAAATATTAATTTATGGGGACAACACTTATATATATATATATATATATATATATATATAAAGATTCTTATGGGGACAATCAATACATATAATACATGTAATACTAAGAGAAAATGAAAAAATTTGTGGGGGCTATTGCCCCAAAGCTCTCTATATAGATTCACCCTCGTGGTCATACTGCTCTTTGTAGTCAAGTGGGAGGTGCATTAAATGTAGTGAGCCCGACGGACAGCCGGGGTAGGGATCCTTTAGCCAGGGTTAATTTCGTTGTAATGAGGGTCGTACTCCAGTCGAGTCAGAGAGGTGACGATGGTGTTCATGCTTAGATCTCGGATCTCAATCGGGTCATGGATACTTGGGCTTGGTCTAGAATAGTTAAAACTACAACTAGGATTCTCTTTGCATTATAGTTGTAATTGGTAAATAATCGATCATAAAAAAGTGAAAAAAAAATAAAATATGTTAAATGTGACTCGAAATGCATGATAGCATGACTTTAAACTTTTAAGGGTCTGTTTGGTTTTTATTTGCGTAAAAATTAATTTAATAGATTTATAGAATCAATGACAAGAAATAAATGATGTATGATTTTATGAAGTATGTTGCACAAAAATGATTTAAAATAAATTTGTTATTTATAGAGAAGTTAAATGAGAGAGTTGCTCAAAAAGTTTAGTTGTACAGACTAATTTTAACTTATTTGAGAAGTTGAATTCATCTTATCTTCTTAATTCATTCTATTTTTTTCTCACACAAGTCATTCTAAAAAAGTTTATCCAAACTATCCTGAAATTGCTTAAGTATGTATAATTACTTTCATACGATTAATAGATTAACCCTTAATATTTTCAAATTTTAAGCATCTTCTGAAGACAAGTAAAGTCTAAAGAAGCCCAACATTTGACACATATAACGTTGGAAGAAACATTAAATCTGACACCTAAATCAGTTTAACATTATCCATAACCAAAACAAAACTTGTCCGTCTAAAGAAAGGAAGGTTACTTTGAACCAAAATTAATTTTATCTTTAAACTCACATTTGAGTGGATTTAATAATTTGTAGTTTTTGCGTTGAGTTGAAAAACTTGTATTAAATTTTACTACAAACCTACTTTTAAGAGAAAAAGTATTTTTTTCCTTTATTTTTTCCCTTTTATATTAAGACATTTCTTTGTATGTCTAATAATAAATGCCAAACGAGGCCCCCTCTCTTCTATGTCCTTTCCTACCACCTCTTTGTAATGAATTGTTTGTGGATTAGATTGTATCGATTTTGAGATTTTGAGAAGACAAAAATCATTCAATTTTATTTTATCGATTTTCTTATTTCATCTCCAAGTTGGTTTGGTTTTAAATTTAGATCTAATTAAGTCCAATCCAATTTAAAGTAATTTGGATTGGATTAATTTTCATTTTTTGTTGCATGTTCTAATAGGACACTTAATAAATGATATGATAAAATATACAATAAATATTTTTAAAATATCAAATATCTCATTTTATAAGTGTAACATCCCCTTAAGCCGGGATGTTACATTCTATGAGAACTCTAATACTTAAACTCTTAAATTTAACTCTCTTAAACTCTCACCTACTCTATCATTCCTAGTTCCTTCTGCCATAGCTCATACTCAACTCAATCATTCTTCTGAAATCTCCCCTTTAATACCCTTAGATTCTTATTAATCCTCATATCATTTCTTGCAATCCTTCCTCTCCTACTCAGCCTCTCAACCCACTCCTAACTTTCCTCTAGTTTGATTTAAGTCTAATTTTTGGGATGTTACATTTCTACCCCCCTAAGAATGAATTTTGTCCCCAAAATTCGATTTTGGTCATCTTCCAACTCCAGATCATACTCCTATTCTTAACTATATTCGGTACTTTTGACATCTCTTAACTTATTGCTCAACAACTAATACCTCTATCCCTCAAGGCGACTAAGGGAAACTAAAGGTCGATTGCCCTCCTAACTCGTATTTTTTGTCCCATCTCCTTAGGCTACGTCTTATCTGTCACCATTCCTTAAACGGTCTCATGCTTAACTTATACCTAAACCAATTAATTCTCCCATTCTTCCTTTCGTCGACGCTCAGTCACTTACCATTCTAGCTTGGATTTCTAAGGGACCTCGCATTGGTCTCTCCACTTTGAGATGACTTAACCACTTTCGTTAATTAAACTATCTGAGTTAAGATATCAAAGGATTGTACAAGACTATTGGTCATGGCCACTAACTTACTACTTGATCCGTGTACCACACCTTGGGGAATTTCCTGAAGGTTATCTAAGTTGTTAGGGACCCTGACTTTTGGCACCTAATAGTCGATTTAAGCCTTGGGTTGATAACAACCTAGCTATACTCAGGGTAGTTCTAAGTGGTCTTCTAGGTCATACCATGGGTGTTTGTATTTTTCCCACAAGGCTACCCCCTTAGGGGCTTGGCCCTTTCTAATTACCCTTAAGATTCAAGTCTACTACATGAAACTATGTTGTGACTTCTAAAGCTATCTGATCTGAAACATAATCTTATGAACAACATCATCTCATAACTGGTTTCTAAAACAACAACACACGTGCATGAATGAAGGGAGCAGATATCAATGTCAATTAACAATTTAACAAACTTCATATACAACATATTCACGAACTAATTACATAAAACATGTTTACCAATAGTCAATAACCAACTAAAAACAACACATAATTTAATTAATATGAATTTATGAATAATGCAAGTTATGATGCTCATGATGCAATCACTGTTGTGCCCAGCAGGCATGATCTTATCACTTTCTGGAGTTAGACCTGAGCTCAGACTACGGGAACCAGCTTTCCCGGGGACGAATCCCACCCATACTGGACCGAAGTCGTGTTTTACTTAATTACTTAATTTTTAACTCACAGCGCAAATGCCGGCTTGAATTAACTCACGGTCGAAACCGACTTATATTACTCTAATGCACATAATCTCAATGAACTAATAAATGATATTCATCAAATGACAATAACATCACTTTTCGTAAGTTCGCAAGTTTCGTAAACTTTGATATTCAAAGATTTTTCAAGTAAAACCTAACATCAACCACTCAATTCCATACAAACATTACAAATCCAATCAAATTAACCATATAGAAAGGGAATTAAAGGGATAGGGTTCATACAATGAGTTTTTCGACAATTTCGTAAATCTCGCTACCCTAAGGTTTTCAATGAAAAACCTAACAAAATTACTCAATCACATACCAACATCACTAATCTAACCTCAATATTCATATAGAAAAGGAATTAGAGAGTAGGGTTCATACATCGGGGAAAAACTCAAAATCAAAGGGAAGTGTGTGTGTGAGTTATACTCACCAATCCTTGAAATTCAAGAGAGAAAAAGATGAGTAGAGATGCCCCAATGGTGATTCCTAGCTTCGATTCTCTCCTCCGAGCCTCAATCCGAACTTTCTCTCACTAGAAAACCCTCTCTCTAGGTCGAAGGGGAAGAAGAAAATGAAAGTCTTCATCTAATTTTCGCACCAGCCCTTATATACTTAAGTGACGGTAATCGATTACAGACTTACTGTAATCGATTACCAGCAGCGAAAATAACACTAAAAACCCCTTCTGGAAAACTGGTAATCGATTACAACACCTGGTAATCGATTACCAAAACTCTTCTGGAAAACTGGTAATCGATTACAACACTAGGTAATCAATTACCACAAACGCAGCTCTCGGGTAATCGATTACAACCTGTTAGTAATCGATTATCAAAAACTCAGTTCTCGGGTAATCGATTACATAATCGATTACCAAAAACTCAACTCTCAGGTAATCGATTACAATAAGTTAATTGTCACAACTCTAAAACTAATATATTTCATTTTAGACTAAAAATATTACATAAGATAATAATGAGCATTTCAAAGTAACTTGTATACCTTTTTTTGCATTTCGTTTTAAGGTTTTATCAAATATATTTTGTCATATTTTATCTTTTTTTACATATTTTTATTAAAACTTATTTCTTCATATAAAATATAAAAACTGTATATTGGAGTAGAAAATAAGACATAAAAGGAAAACATTAATCTAGTTTAAAACTAATGTACTTACTTTGAAATAGATTAAAATAGTAAGATGTAATTTAAAATGATAAAATCATAGAAAAAATTGTTTGGTATGGTAATTTTATAAATATATATTTATATAAATTAAATAACATATAAATAAGATCGATTTGGATATGATTAAGATGAAATTTGAAAATAATACAATCTAATAAAAAAAACTAAACTATTTTTTCACTTATTCAAATTTTGTGTTAATTTTTATAAAATAACATTGAATTGAATTGATTTATTAATTTTATTCAAAATGTCACAATAAAAATAGGAAAAAAAAAACCATGACAAAATGAATATGCTAATGACCAGAAGACCCGCACCTATTTGGGTACTCATGAATTGATTTTAAGGGTGAATAAGTAAATTGAGTCGTGCTAGATACGAAGAATCACGCGTGAACGCTGGGATCTGAATCTGGAGGAGAGACGCAGACCATGGTCCCCGCCGGGTGGACATGTCCAGCGTGACCCACCAATAGTTAGATACCACGTGTTAAGTCATCAATGCAGTCGACACCTGTAATCGCAAGTCGCAACGTAATGCGGGGAAGGCTTTACCTGGTCCTGGCTGGTGGAGCTTTGAATCATGATTATTGATTGGCTAACCTTGCGACTCACGAGAAGACCCTTTTCTTTTGTTTTGTTTTGATTGATTTGTCTTTGATCATTCAATGGTGTCCCAGAAGCATCATTTTTATATCAACGTTTATTGACCCAACTCTCACCAAATCTCATACCTAAATTAATCTTGGTTTTCCCTTGCAAGATTAAAGTTAATTTAATCTTTAATTTTTTTTTCTGGATTTGTTATGTTCAAGTTTTATTTTTATAGGGTTTCATAAATATTTATAAATTTTGATAAAATTTTATTTATTTAATCTTAATAAATTAAAATTACGAACACTTTTTTTATTATAAATGAGTTAAAAATACGTTATTAACATTATATAAATTAATGCAATAATTTTGTTATATCAAATTCCGAGGATTGTACATGTACATGTACTGGTTAAGATCCATCATCCATGCTTCATATTATTATTATTATTATTATTATTATTATAAATATAATAGTAGTATGATATAGTATAATATTGTTTGTGAATAATATAGTGAGTTTAATATACAATTGTATTATGTGTAATCATTTAGAATATTCTCTTATTCTCTTGCGTCAAATAATGACAGCAACTTGTGTGTCTTCTCTTCTAACTCCTCGGGTTATAAGAACATCTAGCTCTTTCTGCTCCCTCTTCATTGCAACCCCAAACAGAGAACGCGTAAAAAAAAAATCATCTCAAATCATTTAGCAGGTAAACTGAGAATGCCCATATCAATTACTTTCTGCATATTTTCTGAGTTTATTTTGAATCTTTGTTCTTCTTCCCCCTGTTTTGAAAATCTGAATAAACTGGTTTTATTTTTACCTTAAAGTTTTTATCTTTTCGATTTGCTTTTCATGGGTTTTTAAATTGCATTTCTGAAATGTTTCTCACTGTTTTTTTTTTTCCGGAGAAAAATCGTTCGCCACAGCATCTGAGCTTCAGATTTTATGCTTTTAGGGGAATTAAGAAAGAAAACATTTATTGAAAAATATTTTCGTTCTAGATTTCTTAATCAGTGTTGATACTACGCTTGTTAATATTTGTCTTAGTAGAAGTCTATGTAGTTGTTGCCAAATTTCGGATTTGAAACTCTCATGTTTCTTATTTTGTGCATGAGAGAGGAGAAATTATAGACTGATTTGCCTATATTTGTGTATGAGATTGTAGATTTACCTTTTTGTCTTTCTTGCTCCTAACATGAAAAAGAATATAAGAAAAGGAACACCACAGTATCCAAGTCTCCAAATTTTTACACAGTTGTATGTTTTTTTATGAGTTAAGATATGTTTATCTGCATGTCTCTCTCTGTTTTTTTAGGGGTCTATGCTATTTTGCTTTTTTTTTAAAAAAAAAAATCATCTTATTGGTTTGAGGATTTTGATTCTCTTACGGAAAATTGGCATTTTTTTTTTAAAATCATATCTTGTAGAAGATTTTTGCAGCAATGCTGTTTATTCTCACGAATTAAACCCTTGACAAGGATTCCGTGAAATGTGAAACAAGCATGAAAATAGGTAGATAGATTGCCAAACTTAGGTCTTGATTATGATGGAAAGTGTAATCACATGCATGTAGAGACGGTGCCAACCCATTTATAGTATATTGCCTATTTTTCAACCTTGTAGAATTCTCTTTTCCTTCTCAAGTGTCATTAAACAGTTCCAAATTTAAAGAGATTAAGTGGAACACTTGTGAGAATGACTTTATTTGTGTGTAATTCCAAAAAAGAATGCAGGTCTCACATGTTACATATTTCTTTTTTACAAGTTTCATATCCATGATCCATTTATTGTATTATTACTAACCATGTGTGCTTATGCCATCAGCTGATTCATTACTTGATAATTTGTTTTCTCCTACATAGTGATCTGCCACCTCATGCTTGGATTTATTCTTAGATTTTGAAACCATATATTTTTGTAATAGTTGTTTAAACTTGTTTTCTTTTTCTTTATGATGAATCATTTGTTCTGAATTTTTTATAGACAACTAGACTACTTTAGAAAACTGCAAGTAATGTGCTAAATACTTTGGTTTTGGGATTTCTATCCCTCTTCTTAGTCTGTTGCGGTTGTGCTTGTTAAAAACTGGATATCTGAAAGAAGTTTTAAATATTAATAGAAAATAAGGAAGTCTTACCTGTCCTGAAATTTGATTAGGGCCTTTGGTATCTTATGTGGGTTGTGAATATAAAAGTTTCATGTTAATTATTTAGCCAGATTTGATTATTTGAGTTTACTTATTAAATTTACTTGTCTTTCTTTCAGGCGTGCCTTTCATTATATGTTCTGCTACTGGGAAATTGGAAGCTTAACCAGGTGCTGCTTTATTCCTTGATTATTCTACAAAACTTATAAGAAGTCCATATTCTCCAGTTTTCTTTAGCGTCATCACAAAAATCAGGGAATGCTGAAAGATGTGCTTGACAGTTAAAAACTCCTTCACCGAGGTTAATGAGGTTATACCTCCATTTGAGCTACCCTTGTTCATCCTTGATGAGATTGGATGTTTAATTCACTGCCCATATCTATGTTGTGCACAAGTGACTGAGGGGGCTAGAATTCTCAGCCAATATCTGATTTCAAAACATTATGTTTGTGAAGACGGTTGAGCTTTGAATTTCTTGAGAAGCAGTTTTGCTTCTGGCCTCATAATTAATTGCCTAAACTTAGTACTATTGATATTAGCATTGGTTATATGCAAAAAGTGTTACTAGAAATGGAGCAGAAAGGAAGTGTGCTTATGCAACGATATGAGCTAGGTAAATTATTAGGCCAAGGAACCTTTGCAAAGGTCTACCATGCAAGAAACCTCAAAACTGGCATGAGTGTGGCCATTAAAATTGTTGATAAAGAGAAGATTTTGAAGGTTGGCATGATTGATCAGATTAAGCGCGAAATTTCAGTGATGAGACTAATCAGGCATCCACATGTGGTTGAGCTTTATGAGGTAATGGCCAGCAAAACCAAGATTTACTTTGTCATGGAGTATGTAAGAGGTGGTGAGCTTTTCAACAAGGTATCCAAAGGAAAGCTCAAGCAGGATGATGCTAGAAGATATTTTCAGCAATTGATCAGTGCTGTTGACTACTGTCATAGCAGAGGCGTGTGTCATCGTGATCTAAAACCAGAAAATCTTCTATTGGATGACAATGGAAATTTGAAGGTCTCAGATTTTGGATTAAGTGCCCTTGCTGAGTCTAAGCACCAAGATGGATTACTCCATACTACATGTGGTACCCCTGCCTATGTTGCTCCAGAAGTGATAAACAGAAGGGGATATGATGGGGCCAAAGCTGATATATGGTCATGTGGGGTGATCTTATATGTTCTATTGGCTGGTTATCTTCCATTTAGAGATCCAAATCTGATGGAGATGTACAGGAAGATTGGTAAGGCAGAATTCAAATTTCCTAACTGGTTTGCACCAGATGTACGTAGATTGTTGTCCAAAATCTTGGATCCAAACCCAAAGACTAGGATATCAATGGCCAAAATTATGGAAAGTTCTTGGTTCAAAAAGGGGTTAGAGAAGGCCACTGTTACTGACAGCGAATACAAAGAAATAGCTCCTCTGGATGCTGATGGAGTATTTGGAGCTTGTGAGAATGGAGGTCCTGATGAACTGTCAAAAGACTCAAAACCTTGTAATTTAAATGCTTTTGATATCATCTCCTTTTCATCAGGTTTTGACTTGTCCGGCTTATTCGAGGAGACTGATCAAAAGAAAGAAGTGCGGTTTACATCTAACAAGCCTGCCTCAATTATCATCTCCAAGTTCCAAGAAATTTGTAAGCGTCTTGGGTTGAAAGTGAAGAAGAAAGATGGAGGTTTGTTCAAGTTGGAAGGTTGCAAAGAAGGCAGAAAAGGGCCTTTGGGTATTGATGCAGAGATTTTTGAGATCACCCCAGTCTTCCATCTGGTGGAGTTAAAGAAGTCCAGTGGAGATACATTGGAGTACCAAAAGCTTTTGAAACAGGATGTTAGACCTGCACTTAAGGACATTGTTTGGGCCTGGCAAGGAGAACAACCACAGATTTTGCAACATGAAGTAGTGCAGAAAGAGGATCAGCCTTCACATTCTGACATATCAGAGGTTGTATCATAACCAGCTTTGTGAATTGTGATGAATATGATGTCCCTAGATTTGTTATTTTTGTATGTTGTGTGTCTTCATTATGTTCTTGGTCAAGTGCACATTGTCATAGAATAATGTTGTTAAGCGTGTACGGATTCTTGCTCATCTTTTGTCATTAATTGCGTGGATGACCATATGGGTCTTTTGATCTCTCTGTATTGACTATGTTGGCAATGACATTTGCAGTAACTTCAATAACATAAACATACCTTACCTAGCACCCATGGGTGGTGTGGTACTGCAACATGCAATTGCAAAGTGATTGAATGCAGTCAGTTTAAGGGTAACACTTGAGCTATGAATGGTTATAAATCTTAATTTAGGTGGGTGCTGAAGGTTTTTAAGAAACTAATTTTAAAGAAGAGAAACATTCTTCTTAGCAATCTCATTAGTTATGGTGGAAAAGGACCTGCTTACCATAATTTACTATGCTTGAAGACTTGATTAAATGTCAATTGAGGTAAACATTTTTTTTTAATTCTTGATATTTAGAAGTCGCATATTTGGATCCTCATTGAGTTAAGTGGACCTATCTAAAGAGATAAAATTCTCTCGTTTCCTAATTTCCTAATTTTTTTCATTCACAATATTTGAAGCAATACCTTACTTGAAGAAGACTATGCTCCTTGGCTCCTTGCCCCTTGAACCAACAAGCATTGGTATCCAAGTTAGACATATTTAATGCAAATATAATATGGAGAAATTTTTAGATGGTTATGGAGTAAGGGTTAGATTGAATAAACTTCTCATCAAATACTAATAGGAGAATAAAATAAAATGAAATTAAGAAGGTAAATAAATTTAACTTCGTTTATAAATTAAAATTAATATTTGTACCTCAATTTTTTCAGAATCTTTTTTATCTAACTTCTTCATAAACACTTATAAGAAATTCTTTTATAATTTCGAATTCAAGCACTTATGTCTTTTTTTTTTTGGTAGAAGCACTTATGTCTTTTGAAAAAACTCCAATAAACAAAAAGCTAGTCCATAGTGGGCTTAAGTTATTTATCCATTTTTGTATGACTTTATGTAGAGGAAGAGTCATGCTATTTGTCACGAAAATAATTTCATGATACACTTATGAAAAAGTATGTTAACTAATGAAATTATTCTGTTTGGAGAAATCATCGAGGTAGTGGTTGAAAGTACTATAAATAAAAGTTACAACGTGCTAAACTGCTAATGCTAAGTATGTATTCACCTTCCAATTTCTGCGCCTTATGTTTTTTTTTCTTCAAACCAAATAACAATTATAACCAATAAATATAATTATTATATCGAAATAATTTTTAAGTTTTTAGAATTTTTTATTTTTATAAATTTTTTCAAATATGAAATAACACATTGTTACGGTGTTGGTATAAAACATTACAAATAATCATTTTTTATTAATAATGAGAATGGATGTAGAATAAAAGAAGAATATTGAAAATCTTTAAATAAAAAATGTTTAGTTGAGAAAAATAATCTTAGGGCACCCAAATTGAAAAAAACAAGGCATTTCTGTATTGAAATGAGATTTAGATTAATTCCTCTAAAATGAAAAATATACTTTAGAGGATAAAGTGTGAAATTATAATCATTCATCGAAAAATTAATAATTGAAATTAATTTCACAGTAATATATACTTAATTTTGGATAATTATTTTATTATAACGTATCAAAGAATAATTATCTAAAATAATTTTATTTTAATTTTAAAGATATTAATTTATTATAAATTTAATTTAATTATTTAAAAATATATTTTATCTGTATATTATACAGGATAATATCCTGTATTAATATAATCGATCCAAGATCTTTCACCAAAATAAGGTTTTAGTAATTTTTCTTATATACATCCTTTTCTTGTTTAAATTTTTTGCTCATAATAAAATTTTCCTTATTAAAAATTCAATAAAAGGGAGAAAAAGGCATAATATTCCTGTTGACACAAAACGCTCTACCTCTTTTCATCAAAGTCAACACGAAATTGACAACGTGGCATTTAACAATTGGGCGGTGTGTGAAGCCACAGTGAGGATAGTATTGCCCTTCCAAACGTTTATAAATAAGGGTGGCAGCTGGCGAAGCCTCTCTCGCTATAAGCTCCAGATCTTTCCACAGACGCACAAATACTCTCTCTCTCTATATCTCTCTTCCTCACAAATCTGCAGACACACTCTCTCTCTCTCTTAAAAGCCTCGCAACATACAAATCTCAAATCCTACATCTCCCTCTCCTATAAAAGAACCCTTCTTTCGAATCCTTCCCGCTCTCTCCACTCTCCCCACTTTGTTTCTGTCTGCTCTTCTCAACCCAATTCCATTCTCATCGCTCACAGACCGAAACCCTAATTCTTTTCTCTAAGGTCTGATTTGTATAGGTTAAATTAAAATCGTAGTATCTAAATCATCGAATTCATCTTCTTTTTTACAAATAAAATTAAAATTTGATCGATTTCGTGAAAACCCTTTTCAACTGTTGTTATTTTTCAAGATCTGGGTTCTTTTTTCGAATGATAATTGTTTTCTTTTCATCTCAAGACAAGAAGAGAATGTTTATTTGTGGTACTCATTGATGTGGTGGATGTTAGTTTTTGTCTATGGGAAGCTTTGTGATTACTGATTAGCATATTAATTTGTATAATATTAGGGTTCATGGCTGACCAAGGATTAGAAGGGAGCCAACCGGTAGATCTACAGAAGCACCCTTCTGGGATCGTGCCTACCCTCCAGTGAGTATCCAATTTTTTTAATCAAGTGTTTTACCCTTCACAGATTACAAGTGCTCGCTTGGGTTGCAATTGCAAGCCTCAGATGGATAAATTACTTTTTGTTTGCTTCATTGAACAATAATGAAAATTTTGAGTTGTGGGTTTAGTCCTTTTATAAGGAGTGACCTGGTATTGTTAGTATCCAATTGAAGTGATCCCCCAATGAGGTCTTTTCTTCTAATATGTATGATGATTGATGACGGTTACCGCCACCAATAACCTTTTAATTCATGCGTGGCAAATCAGTCAGTTCCTGCTTATAAGTTATATCCAGGAATAGCTATAGGAGATTCTACCATATCCTTTTTAGTGGCGGTAACTGTAATGAGTTGTAACTTGTAATATGGTTATTGGTAGCTGGTTTCACAATAAATTTTTGGAAGTCCATTAAACACATGCAAGGAGCATCTATTTAATATTTGACAAATCATATCAAACTACGTACCAGACCTGTGGAAAAGACATGGATACTGTTAAGTGTTAATCACCAATTAATACTGATAGTTCTGCTTAAGTGTACCCAAAGCTGGTTTGTCTTCTTTTCCTGACTTGTTGACACATTCCCAAATTTGATATAGCCGAGGATTAGTTGCTAACTCGCCCGGTTAAGCACAACATGTATTTATCTTCCTACGTGATCCATATTGCTGAAATTTGCTTTTCTTGAAGGATTTTTTTGTGTTGAAATTAATTTCGTGTGAGGCTGTGCCCAACTAGAAGGCAAATTGTTGTCACTTTCCATCTGCTGCTTCCTTTTCTAGATGGATGTCTGTGAATGTGTGTTGCAGTAGAGAGGTGCTTCATGCCACTATCATGGCTTGTACAGAGATACATCTGTTTTACCCCTCTCAAGCTTAAGTCAGCTGCTTCTATCAATTGGGGGCTTTTTTTGTATTCCTTTACCCATTTGTCACATTAAACCAAATTTAGGGTTGGCAGCAACTGTTTTTGCTGCTCTTTTTACACATACTCAACAAAATAAGGGGGTCACACCTTCTGCTCAAGTTTGAAATCACGTTATCTGGTTGGGCCTCTCTCATTCACCCACACCTGTGTCTTGAACCTACACCCCAATCGCACCATTGCAACTTGCAAGTCTTCCTTTCCTTAGCCTCTGTTCTCACTTGTTCAGGGATTTCACACCCTCTTTTGAAGTATTAATTATGTGTATCACAAATTTCTGAAGTTTTAAGATTGCACCCCCTATCTTAGGTGTAGAGGCCACTCTACAACCTGCTATGCTGCTATAGGGTTTTTATAGGTGGTAGTTTCATGCTGTAACTCCACCTTTAGCTACTTTTGTTGATAGCCTTCGATTCTATTTTCACTGGAATATCTAATGCTTTTACTTCTATTCACATTGGAACATTTAAGTATTTTGGAGACCATATCATACCACAAGTCACAAAGATTATGTATCTTGAGTCCATTATACTAAATGGATGAAATAGAGAGAAATGTGAACCATAAGATTCAAGCAAGGTTGATTCAATTGAGGAATGCTTTAGTTGTTATTTGTAATATAAAAGTGCCACCCAAGGTTAAGGGTACATTTTATTGCGTAATTATAAGATCTGCAATGTTGTATGAGATTGAATGCTAGACAATAAAGAGTTAACAAGAAAATAAACTCAATGTTGGAGGGATAAAAATGTTATGATGGATGAATAGACACAAATCAATGAAATATTAGGAACGAATGCATTACAGAGAGAAAGTTGGGGTTTGTGAAAAAGAGGGTAGAATCTTACCTTAGATGATTTAGGCATGTGAGAAGACTTGTAGAAGCCCCATTAAGGAGAGTGCATTAGATGGTAGGTAGCTCAATAGTTGAAGACCAAGAAATATTTTAGGTCAAATCATTAAAAAAAATATAAATTTAAACGGAATATGTAATGAGGAGTTTGCTTCTATTTACATTAACGTTGCAATATTTAATAATTTTTCATCCATTTATATTGAAATAATTTAACATTCAAGCCATTTGTACTTCCAGAAATATTGTGTCAACAGTCAATTTGGACTGTAAGTTGGACCTCAAAACAATTGCACTTCAAGCTCGTAATGCAGAGTACAATCCCAAGGCAAGTTTCATTTGTGATACTGAATTACACTCAAATACATGTATGTAATGTGTGCATTTCTGCATGTGCATTGCACTGTTTCTTCCCCCCCCCCCCCCCTGCATTTGAAGTATAATGAATGTTAACTTGTTGGTTCTACTCTCACATATCCTATCTTTTTGAAAATTATTGTAGTTCTATTTGGACTAGAGAGGCTTGGTTTATCTATCACTAATACTTTATTGTCACTTTTTCTGAAAGCTACCTGTAGCTACTCTTAAGTTATTCAAAATCAATAATTAGCCAATGTAGTACACATGTTTGTCCTAGTTGGTCATTTGCATGCAATGCTGATGTTTGCATTCTAATTCCTTGCAGCGTTTTGCTGCTGTCATTATGAGGATCAGAGAACCAAAAACAACTGCACTTATCTTTGCTTCTGGCAAGATGGTATGCTCCTTTATTGGATGTACTACTTCTGTCATAGAAGTGTTTTTTATTCCTTTCGTTAACATTGTCCTCAAGTAAAAAGTATGTGAGTTTAACGTTAGTTATGATAGTTTGTAGTTGTATGATTCTCTTTTTTTAATCCTGTTTTCTTGTCTCCTATTTCAATTTTATTTAACTATATTTCTGAGATCAATGGATAGATTGGTATCAAATTTGGATTTGTCCATTTGTCCCTAGTCTCTCATTGAAGGAGGTGCTTATAATGAGGTTGCAAACATAGTTGTCAGAATTGCAGTAGTCGCATGAATTTCAATTCAATTCATGCAATGTTTTATGCCAGTCTCCACCCATTCGATATAGATTGCATGGAATTATTTTGTCCCAGAATCACAGAAATGCTTATTCTTCTGTGATTCTGGCTATACAAACCTTGAAGGTAAAGGTAGCCAAGCAGCCACCAAGAGGAAACAAATTGAGGCAGTGATGTCTGGCCAGATGAAAATGTACAGTGAACCAGCAACTGTGGGGGCATGGAGCTGCTCCAGCAACAGTGAGCCCCTGATGGTAGGAGGGTTTGGTGCTTGTAGAGAGGGTGGTGTGTAAATATGAGACGGGCTGTGGCATAGAGAGGAACAAAACTGGCTGCTGGAAAAAAGGGGTTTTGCTTGCTGGGTTTCATATAGCATGATGAGAGAGGGGAGATTATGGAGAAACCCAAATAACTAATATACATAAAAGGAAATAGGGAGACTATTCTATTTCTATGTAAGGTTCTGATAATGCGGAAAATATAAATTTTATGCTATTCTAGAATTGATCATGGACCTTAGAATTCACAATTCATTTTGATTCACAATTTGACAATCAAGGTTGCAAAAGTTAAATTATCTCTTCTGTTTCTTGCTTAAGGCTTTAATTGGCGTACTGCTTGTAAGGGGCTTGTATTTCTTATGGTGTTTAAATTTAATTGGTATGACTAGGTTTGTACTGGAGCTAAGAGTGAGCAGCAGTCTAGATTGGCAGCAAGGAAGGTATCTTATTATTATTATTATTTTCTTTTTTAATCTCATTCATCCTCATCTGTATTATTGATGTTTCTCAAGCAGAGGACCTGGAGGTTCATTAGACCAGATAAATAAGCCATTTGTGGTGGCTTGGTTGTGAACCTTTTCATCCTGTAGTTTGGAGTAGAACAAACTCCTTAAAACCATTGAAGGAGGATGGGTGGTTTAAATGTCCTCTTCACATGTGTATTAGCTTGACCAATATATTACTTTCTTCAGTTGGGATCAGGAAGCTCTTCATTCATCAAAATTTATAGTAATTCTAATGTTCTTTTGTTTTTGTTTTTTTTGCTGCTATCAGTATGCTCGTATTATCCAAAAACTTGGTTTCCCAGCTAAATTTAAGGTACTACTTCTACTCTTTCTCATTATCTTCACTGAAATTGTTTCATCCCCTACAGTTTATGTTTATTTATTCTTTTTCTCATAGTATCTAAGTAGTGTTTGATTACTAATTGGTTCCTCTGGTATTATACTTAGGATTTCAAAATTCAGAACATTGTTGGGTCTTGTGATGTCAAGTTCCCAATACGTCTGGAGGGTCTTGCATATTCCCATGGTGCTTTCTCAAGTGTAAGTTGGTTTGGGCTTTTACTGACTTTTACATTAAATTTTTTTTATGACAGTTGGTGTTGGCCAATCATAGCTTTATATTTTGTGATCATCTAACATAATTTATATGGGTGTTTTATTGAATTATATACCTGACGTTGCAAGGTGAGAACTTTGTAAAAAGTTTATTTGACTAATACTGAATTACAACTGCAAAGCCAAATAACCACCCTGGCACTACTAAATGCATTGCCAAACATTACAGATACATGATAAAAAGATTTTTTAAGTTTTGAAAGTTAAAATGGAAGGAAATGAAGAAACTTAACAAATAGTTTTATAAATCTTGATGCTTATGTGGTAAAGGAAGTGTAAGTGTTGGTAATGGCAATCTGCAGTTGTGTCTATCATGCAAGTGCAGTTAGTTTCCTCTATTTTTTTTGTATGTATTGAAGTCTAGAAGTTGAGGAAAATATATACTGAACTTGCTTGTTTCTGGTGTGTAGTATGAACCAGAGCTGTTTCCGGGACTGATCTACCGTATGAAGCAACCCAAGATAGTCTTGCTTATATTTGTCTCTGGAAAAATTGTTCTAACAGGAGCCAAGGTAATAAGCACTTCTGCTTATAATTCCCCCTTATAATTTTTCCCTACTTTCCTTGTTGGATGGATCTTTTATATGTTTTCCTTTCCATTTTTTAGGTGAGAGATGAGACTTACACAGCCTTTGAGAACATATATCCTGTGCTTACTGAGTTCAGGAAAAACCAACAATGGTATGGATATTTTATGCATTTTTTTTGCTGGTATTATTGGGAGGATACAGATTGCTGTAATTTCAATAAATCACCTATCACTGTGTCTACCTTTTTACCTTTTTTTTTTCTTTCTTTCTTCCCTTAGCCATCAGGATGTAAACACTTATTCACAGCATAAGTTGAAATTCTATTGCTTTTGAGATTTTGTTTTTTGTTTAGCACCGTGTCTGTCATCTTAACATATAATTGCGTGCTTCTGATGTCATATTTGGAATATTTGATGTTTATGGCAGATTGTTGTTGAGAGCTGGAACAGTGTTCTTGCAGAGAAGTTCGTGGAAGTGTAAATATTATGACAAAGGAGATATCTTAATTATTAAGACAGCCGGTTGTGTCGTTCTGTCTCTGTTATCGATGGGTCTGGATGTAGTCAAGTGAAGGAAGGACATTGTTCTACTGAATTGACATTTAAAAAAATGATATTGAAAAGAGGCAGAAGAAAAAACAAAAAAGTGGGGGAGCTAGATGGAAATAACATGTTGAATTCTGACAGTTGGCCATCTCATGATGTTTTAAACTGTTTTGATATGGTTCCTTAAATTTTTGACTTAGTGTCATTCGATCTGATCTTGTAGTCACATTGAGGAGTTTTGAATGTCTTACTCTTGAACAACAACAAATCAAAGCTTTCAGCTGCAAAGATTAAAACCATTTTTATTTGTGATAGAACTACTTTGGAGAAGTATTCATACCTCTCAAGCATTATAGTAGTGTAGATGACTTAATATTATGATTGAACTGTGAATCACACCAGATTGACTATGCACAATATTACTAATTTAAGAGACTTCATTTCTTGTAGTACTATTTAAAATGAAAATTGAGTTATCTGAGTCAAATCGTAAATTTCATTATATTATGTATGTTAGCAGTGGTTGGTTACCATGGAAATGAAGGAAAATTTCAGGGTTTGTGTGGTTATGATTTTTTAAAAATTATCATTCTTGGTTCGAATAATTAGTCTCAAGACTATGCTTGTGGAGACATGTCGGTTAATAATAAAAAATAGTGCAATACTATAATAAATGGAATTAACAAATTAAGTGAATATAAAACTCACGGCATCTTCATGCAGCTGTCAATCAATCGTCAATATCCAATTTAGTTTGTGCATATGATGCCATCATGTGCAAATGTTAAAAATTGAAGGTGTTCAACTACTTCGCTTCCATGGAACATGCTTATATTTGAATATAGTTGGACAAATCGGGTATTTGGAATGATACCCAAATTGAATCGGGCAATTATTCAAGATTTTGGGAGTTACTTTTTACATCGCTTTTTTTACTAAATATACCACACAATTTTCTTCTATGACTTAGATATCTTTAACTTTTCCTCTTTCTCACATCACCTCTCTTCTTTTTACAATCGTGACAATGATGTTTGAATCGTATACAGCTAAAATCTCATTATTAGGGCGATTCTAGTGACTTCTGGATTCTATTTTCTAACTTATCTCAATTGTATTTCTATAAAAATTAACTTTTTTGTTATAATTATTAAACAAGTTATAAAAATTGACAAGTAAGAACATTTCAATATCGTTTGGCCTTTGAATAAAATGGAACGGAATGTTTTTTTCATTCTCTTTAATTTATTGTAACCAAAATGTATTACCTATTAATTTTATGTCCTTTTTCGGTATAAAGTATCCAATATAAAATGAGTTTTTGCTAAACAAATGTCCTATAAACATTAATTACTAATTAGAAAATTTAAAATTAAAACAATATTTATTGAAAAACATAATATTACAATTCAAAAAGTTGTATATTAATATTCTCTACTTTGAACCAAGTCAAGCTCAATACGGTCAATCTCCCCTTCAAAACAAAGAGTCTTTTAGCATCTAATTTTAATATAGTGCATTTCCCCCTCTATTCTCATACCACCCCATGCTTGCAGTGTTGAAAGCTATCTGTTCATTTTCTTATTTTTTAAAAGAAAAGCTCCTATGGTGAAAAGACATATGAAAGAAATACGCGAGTGAAAAACTATCTTCTTGATACGTCATGACTTTTCTCCTCTCATTTTTAAAACATCATATACACTAGTGAAATAAGTCATTTTCACTATAAAGTGATAATTGCTATTTTTAAGTGAATTTTCATATTGAATTTAAGCAATTATAATTTGAATTGTATTTATTTAAAAATTAAATTCTCTTAATATATAATTATTGAATTTAACTGTCTATTTTTGAGTCATGAACGCAATTGAACTCTATTTGATCCTAAATTATTTGTTTTGCAGAGTAATCAAGTGAGGAGAAAAAAGGTAGATTAAAGAAACATAAAAAGGGGGCAAAATGGAAAAAAAATGGTGTGGGCTCTACCTTAGTGTGAAATCAGGGAGCAGTTCGAGTGTATCAACAGTGACGTTACTGTTAAACAGAAACAATGGTGCAACAATGGCCCCTGACAGGGCCTTAACTTGCATTGAAAGTTAAAGGTAACTTACAAGAAATAACAACCGATTGACTCAGTCGTGGAAATCCCCATCTATAAAATGCCTAAGCATTACAAAGAAAATAACTAAAACAAAGTAAAAACAAATAGACTGAAACGTAAAGATTTGGTCTACAAGGTCCCTACTTCCTCTAAGCTTGCTGGTTTGCCTTGATCGCTGTGGTGGATGCTACGGCTTTTTCAGGGTGCTTGTGAGTATTCAGGTTGCGGACCTTTTCTTCTGAGAAGGATTCTCCTATTTATGCCATTAACCCTGATAACCGTCTCCGACTTCTGGACATGGTGCTCCATCCCACGTTCTGCTACACGCACACCAGTGCTCCTTTCAATAAATGCTCCGGTTGACGTGGCTGCTTGGCAGTTGCAAAAGGAATGCTTGAGAGAAACTTCCTTTTCGACCTCATTATCTTTAAATGGCCTTGTTCGAATCCTTTCATCGAGGTTTTGATCTTTTGAGTATTCTTGCCTTCGATTTACCATTAATTTGTTTTCATTCGAAACAGGCAACCACTTATTGGTGTAAAACTTCTTTTTGAGTGCAATTCTGTTTCCCTTCTTTCGAATCACCGACCATCCCAACTCAATTGACCACCGACCACCTTGGTCCTTGCAATCTGTACTTAGGTCTTATTGGTCTTCCATGTTGACTTCCTAAGATTTATCGAAATTAAACCTTATAAAAAGGCAGAAAACCATTACTGGGATGGAACTACTTATTTGTTCTCAAGAAGAGATTTTTAATATTGGCTGTCCTGCACGGCCTGAAAATTCCAGGTCTCTTGGATCTCAGGCCGTCAGGATGTCCAACATTAAAGGTTACTTCGAATGAATTAGTCACCTTAGGTTGAACAGAACAGCCAAAGCAACAGGCCCTGGCCAATTTTAAGGTATGGCCTTACTCCCACCTCCTTGGTTCTGGCTTCGAAAATAAAGCAGGAAATCACATGCTTGCTCTGCCCTCAGTCTTTTGACCCTGCGTAATACAGAAAGGTGCAGAGGAGGAAGGTGTTGAGGAAGTGAGGTCAAAGAAGAAGATGAGGGAAATGCAAAGCTGAAAAGGTTGGATTATTTGGAAGATTTAAATATCGAACACCTCTTCTTTCCCTTTTGATCACTTACTCCTTTTCTTCTTCGAAGGCATAAAGGTTACCTCGAGTGAATTAGTCACCTCAGGTCGAACAGGACAGCCAAGGCAACAGGCCCTGACCAATTTTAAGGTCTGGCCTTATTCCCACCTCTTTGGTCCCAGCTTCGAGGATGGGGCAGGAAGTCACATGTTTGCTCTTCATCCAGTCCTCTGATCCTGGGAGGAGGAGGAGACTACGGAAGAGGAAGGCGCTATCTTCTCCGCTCTTTGATCTCTTGATCTCTTTCTTCTTCGAAGGCAACATGCTGTCGGGAGGTTCTAGAGATGGAAGCCTTCAATTGCTCGAAACAAATACTTGCCAAAATAACACAGGATTTTAGGCTACAGTTTAAATGTCTGGGTTTGTTTCTTGTAAGGAGTTATGTTTCTGTAATAATGTATTGTTGGTTATGACCATTTCGATTGGTCAATTAATCGAATCTTTCTCAACTCAACCAACACAAACAAGACATCTCATAAAAACAAGTAATATCATCTGGTTTATCAATCAAACCACTTCGACCTTTGTAATCACTTGCTTTGACTTTCCTTACTTCGAATCAAAATAACCAATGCCCTTGATTTAGTTTGTTTCGAATTTAATTTAAAACCCAACACATGCCCCCCAAAACGTATAACTTCGAATTGTTTTGGGAAGTTAATACGTTTTGCACGTGTTGCTATGTTTATGTCCAGAAATATTTAATATTTCTTTCTCTTTAACACGATCCCATGAACTTGAGACGTTTGGGCCCCCAACATTGCCAGCTGGATTTGTAACTACCAATGACATTTGGGTTTTCCCTCCTTTACCTTTCAGTTGGTTTTCATAAAACCTCTCTCTCAGCTCTTTACCTTCTTCCTCACGTTCTAGAAAAACCCTCAGCTCCAAAAACCCTTTCTTGCTTAGACTTTCTACGCCATTGGTTTTCTGCATACCTGTAATGGCACCTTCTTCTCTTACCCTGCAATTTTCAAGCTCAAAGTATCAAGTTGCTTGCTCGATTCCACTCGTAGCTGAAGGCAGCAAGACCATTGTCAGAGGTGATGAGGTCTTTGTTCCAGAGCCTGAAGCCACTGATGAGAACCTGAAGGTGTGGGGCTCTAGCGTTCTCATTCCCACCAATGTGGATGGCCTCCGACTCGGTTTCCTGGGGCCTTATGAATTTCCTCCTCAGACCAAGACTTTCCAGGAATATCAAGCCTTATATCCATTGGAAAAAATCTTGGCTTTCACCAAAGTTGTTCGTGCAAACATTCAGAAACCGGAGAAACAAGCTTTCAGAGCTACTCCACTCTCGAATAGGAAAACCTACTATAGCTGGTAAGACAAGGTGCAACCTGTAAAGGAGAAACTTCGGAAGAAACTGGGCATCTTTGATTTGATTCAACATTCTCGACAGCCTGTGGCTTATGACTTCGATCTGATCCTTGCTGCCCTCCCCTTTTGGGATCGAGGTACATGCACTTTCTTCCTTCCTTGTGGAATGATGACCCCCACCCTATTGGATGTTGCTGTTATTACTGGATTAGAGCCTCGAGGAGAGACTTACCTCCCAAACACCAAACCTTCCAAAACTGATTACAAGCAATCCGACCCCAAAAAGGTAACCTTTCAGGCTTTCATTGCTAGTAATCACAATAGGGATTCTCCTGATGTGTCTGAGGAAGAACACATAGCCTTCCTATGGTTTTGGTTGGCCAACTTTGTTTTTTGTGTTAGGTCCCTTCAGGTCCCTAAAAGTTTGTATCCTTTAGCCGTTTGCCTTCATGAGGGTAGGCGGATTAATTTGGCTAAGTTGTTATTAGGCCACTTGTATCTCTGCATGTCTGATGCTTTGGGTTTCTATGAGCTTGAAAAACCTTTGAGTGGTTTTTATGGTCCTTTCTGGCTCCTCGACTATTGGCTTCGAGCCACTTTTCCAAAGGACGCTGGTATCCTTTCAACCAAGATAGCCAATGCTTTCGAGCCCACAATTACCCCACTAAGTTACACACACCTTAGCCCACCTTATGAAGCAGTAGGTAGTAGGATTAAAGCCTTTATGCTCTATTTCCTGGAGCAAGAGAAGTTCGAAGAAATGCTGGCGCCTCATGCAAAACGTGTTGTTGGCCCTCGATGGGTTCACCAACCTCTAGTTGTTGTGCTGCCTAGGGACCAACCTGCCCAAGATGAAAGATGGAGTGAGATCTTAAGAAATCAATTGATCTTTTCCCATTATGATCAAAGCATTCCTTGTTTGAGCCAACTCTCGTGGCTAGGCAGCTTGGACTCTGCCAAAACATTCTTGTTCCTTTGTTCAGGAAACATAATATCGATCCTTGCACTTCGATCGATGAGGTCATCTTGAGGATCAGGCAATTCGACATCACAAAGTCTCCTTATGAAGCCACTGACTTCACCCCCGCTATTCATTGCACCACTGCATTCGACCTTTGGTGGAGAACTTCATACAAGGCCATGGCTTGTTCAAAAGAGGATTTTCTCCCTCGAGTCATTATAGACAACCCATATCCTGAACCAGTAAAGCGAAACGCTCAGGTATTCCTTAGGCACTTTTTCCTTCTTCTCATTTCCTTTCTTATTTATGTTTCCATTAACCTCGCACTGTTGTTTTCAGCTCCAAAAGATGCCGATTCTTCAGGTTCCAAGCAATCGAAAGTTCCACGAAAAGAAAAAACAGAAGGCTAGTTCCACTGATACCACCGTTGCTGGTGAAAAGTCTAAGTCTCAAACAGACAAGGTATGCTTCGATGTTATACCTCTTTTGACTTCCTTCTCTTCATCATTTCTTGCTTATACCGAATTTATTTTAGGCAAAATCCCAAGCTGCACAAGCTTCGAAGCCTCCTTTGTCAAAAACCATTGGTACCTCAAGAAAAAGGAAGAATCCTACTGCCTCCACTTCTGAGAAAGTGCCTCAAGTTACCCCTGCGTCCACTCAAGCTACTGAGGTGAGATCTCGAATAACTCTTCTCTGCCATATCACCGAATATTTACTTTGTCCTTTTTTTTTCTTTGCAGAAAACTTTATCTAGGAAGAGAATAAAACACATTGCCTCAGGTGTAAGGCATTCCCGAAAAGCTAATCGAGTGGTAAGAATCTGCTTAATCTTTCCTTCGAAATTGGCTTTTACCATTTTATTTACTAAGCCTTTTTTTTTAGATTTCTTCAAGTTCATCTTTACAAGAGAGTTCTTCAGGTTCTAGTTCTTCGAGCATAGATACTTTTTTTAAATTCTCTTCCTCTTGCTATGCAATACCCTGGATCAAAATGGATTATGAGATTTGAGCCTGCAGGGAATCCAACATCTGCCGCTGATGAAGAAGTCACTTCTCCCGATCGTTCTGAGGAACAACATCAACGAAGAGATGAAGAAGTAGGAGATGAGGACAAGAATGAAGAAGAGAGAAAGAAAAAAGAAGAAGAAGAAAGAATAGAAGAAAAAAAAAGAAAGAGAAGAAGACGAAGAAGGAGAAGAAGAAGAAGAAGAAGAGAAGAAGAAGAAGAAGAAGAAGAAGAAGAAGAGAAAGATGAAGGAGAAGAGAAAGATGAAGAGAACAGAGAAGAAGAAAAAGAAGAGAACAGAGAAGAAAGAGAGGATGTTGATGGCTTTGATCGAGGAAATGAAGATGATGAAGCCTCTGAGTCTTCGACTGATGACGACGATGTGCCAATCACAAAAATCATCAAGGCTGCCTCGGCAAAGGGTAAAGAGAAAATGCATTCTGAAGAACCTTCTTCTGCTCCAACTCACATTGAAGTTAATCTACCTGCAAATATTTCTAACTCCACTGCAGTTGAGCTTTCTCAAAGCTCGAAGCTTCCAAAGCAAATAGTTAACAACGATTTGCCTAAAGAGAAACTCCAAGAAAAGAAACTGGCATATGTGTCCAAAGTGAGGTGCCTTCGACTCCCTCTTTTAATGCACATGACTCTGCTGAGGATAAGCTCGATTCTGTACCACGTGATGGTTCTCAGGAACAAGGTTCCAAAGCAAATGAAGACCTTCAAACTGTTCCTGTATCGAGTCCCAAGCAGCCAGAGCATCCAGTTTCGAAAGCAATAGTTATTTCAGAGCCTACCACTACTTTAGCTTTGGATCGAACTGAAAAGCCAACTACTTCTCCTCCTAAAGGTTCTGTCCCAGAGACTGATCTTGAGGCCCTTACTAAGAAACTCGAGGATGATCCTTTCTACATCATCAACAAGTTATTAGCAGGTTCCATTACAGTAGCTTCATAGAGCCGTAGTGCCAAGACTTCAGAATCCAGCACCCATCAGAAAGTTCAAGGATTGGTGAGTAGGCTTCGACATCTAGCTTTCTCTCAAGATCTTATCGAAGTTCTCACTGATGATCTTGACAAAGAAATCAGAGAAGTCTTTGCTGAACTGAGGTCGATGCCTGACAACATCCATGTTGAAATTGATGAAGCCATTGGTGCCTTCTATGCCTGGTATGAGTCTTTTATCGAAAGCATCAACAAACTCCATGCCAATGAAACCAAGCAAGATGAAATCATTAATCGAGAGGCTGCCCTTAAGGATAAACTCATTGCTCAGAAAACTAAGTTCGAGGCTTCTTCTGTTACCTTAGATCAAGGCACCACTCAACTTGGGGTACTGGATACAGTGATCGAAGAATTGCAGAAGAAGATGAACCTCAAGGTCAAAGAGAGGGAAACTCTTGCTTAGGCCGTTGATCGAGGTCGAAAACTGCAAGAAGTACTGAAGAAAGAGACTAAGGATGATTCTACTGAACTTGTTAATTGTTTCAGGAGCTTGACAATAGTGCAGAATGATCATGCCACTCTCAAGGCGACCCTGGATAAAGCCAAAGCTGACTATCTTGATTTTAAAACCAAGAATCTGTTTTAAGGCCTAAACCTTTTTTTTTTATTTATTGCCTCTTTCAACTTTTTGCTTTTAATTTGTATTGGCCAAGTTTGGCCTCGAACTCCATTTTATCATATTCTACTATTCAGGACGTATTTTCACTTCATGCATGATGGGTTTATATTTCTTTAAATGTTTGCCATTTATGGCTCGAATCACGCAACCAGAAATTACGTCTCGAATAGTATAGGCATTACTTGATAACACCTTTTCCACTTCGAATGGCCCTTCCCAATTTGGGGTCCATTTGCCAAGTTTTGGCAGCTTTTTCCCTAGAGGTAATTGAACTTTCCAAACCAAATCACCTTCTAGAAAGCTTTTATGGCTGACTCTTCGATTATAAAATGAGCCACTCTCTCTTTTTGTTTGATTATGTTCTCGAGTGCAATCAATCTTCCTTCATCAAGCACGTCTAATTATCAAACATTAAGTTTAGATAATCCTGAGCAGGCAGTTCATTTTGTCTTTGAATTCGAAGAGATTCAAGGTTGATCTCTAAAGGCAAAACTGCCTCATGTCCATATACTAATTTATATGGGGAAGTCATGGTGGCATCTCTTGGAGAGTTTCTATATGCCCATAATATTTGGCTAAGTGTTTCATGCCAATTCCTGGGCTTGTGTCCAATGTGCCTCCTGATCAATCCTATCAAATCTTGTTAGTGGCCTCGACTTGGCCATTTGCTTGTGCATAATAAGGGGTAGAAGTAAGCAATTTAATCTTCCTAGATTCTGCATATTGAGCCACCTTCTTTCCGGTAAACATAGTTCCCTGATCTGTGGTTATGGTTTCAGGGATGCCAAACCTATGGACTATATGTTCTTCTATAAAATCTATTACTTCCCTCTGGCCTACGTCCTTTAAGGAACAATTTTCTACCCATGTAGTGAAATAATCTACTCATACAAGAATAAACTTATGCCCCCTTAGAAGATGGTGGATGAATCATACCTATTAGTCAAGGGCCCAACCTCGAAACGGCCATGGCTTGATTATCGAATGGAGCTCTGCTGCAGAGTGTGATGCATGTTGCCGTGTTTCTGACAATCTTCGCATCCTTTTGCAAAGTCATGGCAATCCTTCAGCATCGAAGGCCAAAAGTAGCAATACCTTAGTAAGGCCCATCTCATTTTCTCTCCTGCTTGGTGTGCTCCACAAATACCTTCATGGACTTCAGCAAGGGCGAGATAAGCCTCTGCTTCCCCTAAGCATCTGAGCAGATGTCCGTCACTTGACTTTTTGTACAACTCTCCTCCTAGAATTGTGTAATTTAGGGATTTAAGCTTGACTTCCTTTCGACTGGTGTTGTTGGATCCTTCAAATAATCCACTAATGGTTTCCTCCAATCTAATGAAGTGAGCATATCCAGATTCTCAACCATCCTCTCCTCTTTTGACAAAGGAGTGTTGGTTTTAACAAGTCTTCGAAGAGTTCTGGCTTGACCGTATATCCAGAGGCCACTTGGGCCAGTTCGTTAGCCACTTCATTTTGGATTCTAGGAACATGTTCCAAGATCACCTCTTCGAATTGATTTAAAAGGGTCTTAGCCCTTGCATAGTATTTCGCTAATTTCGAGCTAGAACACTTATAAATCCCCTCAATTGGTTAATAACCAATTAGGAATCCCCCAAAACGTGGATGTGGGATGCTTCGAGGTTCAATAATAACTCTAACCCTGCAATTAACGCTTCATACTCGACTTCGTTGTTTGAACAGTTGCCTTCGACTTTAAACATTACTTTGGTTATTATCTCTTTGGGAGATATAATCAGCATGCCAATGCCACTACCATTAATATGTTTAGAACCATCGAAGAATAATTTCCAAGGCTTAATTCCTATAAAGTTTACCTCGTCGATTTCTGCCGTTGGAAGTTCGGCTAAAAAATCTGCAAGGGCTTGCCCCTTAACAGCTTTTAAAGGTAAATACTTTAAAGAAAATTCAGTTAATGCTAATGCCCCTTTTCCAATTCTGCCATGTAATATTGGCTTAATTAACATGTACTTAATACATCGAAATGAGAGCTTACAAAAACCTCCGCAGGCTTTAAATAATGTTTAAGTTTTGTACATGAAAATAAAGGCACAAACATAATTTCTCCACAGGAGAATATCTTTTTTCTGCATCATTAAGGCTTCTACTAAGATAATATATCACTCTTTCGAAACCACTCTCATCTTCTTGGGCTAACATGCTACCAAGGGTTTCTTCTGATGCAGAAATATACAATCGAAGTGGCTTTCCTTGAACAGGTGGAGACATCACTGGAGGCTTGGTTAAATATTCTTTAATCGAATCAAAAGCCATTTGATGTTCCTCTTTCCATTCGAATTCTTCTCCTTTTTTCAACTTAACCAACGGGGAAAAAATCTAGTTTTGCCTGACAGGTTCGAAATGAACCTTCTTAGGTAATTAATTTTCCCCAACAAGCTCTGAAGCTGTTTTTTGTTTGTTGGAGGCTTCGTGTTGATAATCGCTTGAGCTTTATTTGCGTCCACTTCGATCCCTTGTTGTTGGACTAGGAAACCCAAAAGTTCCCTGCAGATACCCCAAAGGCACACTTTAAAGGATTCATCTTTAACTCGTATCGCCTCATCTTCTCGAACGAACATCTTAATGTTCCAAATGCTGTATTTTGGTCTTTGATTTGACCACCACATCATCGATGTAAACCTGCATGAATTTACCAATGAAATCGTGAAATATTAAGTTCATGGCCCTTTGATACGTGGCCCCAGCATTCTTTAAACCAAAAGGCATCATTTACCCATTCGAAAGTACCTAATGCCCCTGGGCAACGGAATGCAGTTTTAGAAATATCTTCTTCTGCAATAAAAATATGGTTTATAACCAGAATAGCCATCCAGAAGACTCAACATTTCGTTTCCCGCTGCTGAAACAATCAACATATCAGCAATGGGCATTGAATATTCATTTTTGGGAGTTGCCTCGTTAAGGTTTCTAAAATCAATGCAGACTCTTAACTTGCCATTTTTCTTAACCACTGGCACAATATTTGAGAGCCAATTTACATACCTGGTGGTTCTGATGAACTTAGCCTTAAGAAGTCTTTCAATTTCTTCTTTTATCTTCGAAACCACCTCTGGGGCAAACCTTCGAGGAGGTTACTTTACTGGTTTCTTCTCAGGCATGGTTGGTAGTCTATGTTCGACCAAAGCACGATCTAATCAGGCATTTCTTCACACTCCCAAGCAAAACAATCTTTGTATTGCTTGAGGATCTTGACCAAGTGAGGTTTGATTTCTGGATCTATCCTTGTACTAATGAAGGTTGGTCTTCGAGCTTCGGCTATTCCTAGATTTACCTCTTCAAGTTGATCTTGGGCTTCGAATCTAGGAACTTTTCCATAGCCGTATTTGACTCCCACGTCTTCTTCATCATAAATGCAATCTAATCGAACTGGATTTCCTTCTTTAGCTTGCAACTGCTTATTGTGGTCTTCACTCCCTTCTACTTTTTCTTTTTTTTAGTTCCGGAGGGATTACACCTTTTGATTCGGCTAAGTAAGCCGCTAGTCTGCTTTTGAAGATTTCTAGGCTTTCCATGTATCACCTAGTATTTCTAAGGCCGTTTGTCAATATCAACCTCTCTTTTCAAAGTGAATCCTTTAATAGGATCTAACCTTACTGAGTAAGGTACTTTAGCAGAATGGATGGTTGCCTTAGAGTCTAACTCATAAGGGCTGATATGAGCCAAATTTTTGTCGAAGTCCATCTCTACTAATCCTTGTTCTACATTATAAACCCCTTGGTCTGCTTCGACCACTATGGGATTTCCTTCTTGATCCCAAAGGAAAAGCTTCTGATGAACAGTAGAAGGCACTGCCCCCCATGCCGTGAATCCACTCTCTACCTAACAGCATGTTAAAACTGGCTTTGGTTTGAATTACCACAAAGATAGTAGTTCTCACCTGCTTTCCCACTACTAAACCCAGTGCTGTTATTCCTTCTGAGCTAGACGCTTTACCTGCAAAGTCAGTTATCATAATATTATGAGGTAAAAGGTCCTTGCTAGTTTTACCCAATTTGTCGAAGGTGGATCTGGGTAGAGATTGATTGCAGCTCCTCCATCAATTATCACTCTATTAATGGGTTCCCCTTCGACGAAGGCCTTGATATAAAAAGGCTTCATGTGAGCCATGTCTCCAGAGGTAGGTTTCGTTATGCTAACCACTTCTTTCTTGGTCTCTTCTGCCTGGTTCAACATCACTGGGACTTGGAGATTTTCATCTTCAAAATCCTCATCGTCCCCAATCTTGCAGCTGCTGAGCAAATTCAGCTGGTAAGATCGAAACTATCCCACATATTTCCTGAATCGAATCAGGATTCCCTGATTCGAACTCTTTAGTAAGCAGATCATCTTCTTCCATCTCCTTTACCTTTGCTGCATTGATTTGCTCACGCAAATCGTGTTGAGCTCTTGAAGACGAAGCCTCATATCTTCTCTTGACTCTCTGTGGGGTTTTTAGCACATTCCGCTTCAATCCGTTCCATCTTGGCCCTATACAACCTTTGGGCCCTGCGCCATTGAGTTCTAGTCATCGAACCCTTCGCTCTGGAATATTGGCTGAAGTGATACCAACTTTCCTTTGGTGGTCGAACCTCTTTAGAAGGCAAGAGCATGATTTCTTTCCCTTTCGAAGTCTGGGAATTTGCAGCTTGATGTGACACTGGTTGCCACTTCACTTGACCCTTAGGTTTGGGTGGCACTTGCCTCACCCATTGATTCGAGAGCACTTTCTGTGGAGGGATGAAGGTGCTTTCTTGGCTAGGCATGCCCCTGCCCATTCCTTTTCATGGCTCTGAACCATCTTCTGACCTTCTTCATATTTCTGAGGCCCCAACCTTTGCTTAATTGACGCTTTTGTTTGAAGCCTCTTCGAATGTCTTGGCAGAATCTACATCGAAGACTGCACTACACCTGGGGCAAAGCATCACATGTCTGTCTTCGTTCTGCTTTCTGCTCAGATATTCCATGATGGTCTCATCAGCTGAAGGATAGATATCCTTCACCTCCTTTTCGAAGTCATCAATGGCCATATCAGTGGCCCTTGCATTTACTGGTTCGACCTCTCAACCATGTGATTTCCAGGGGTTTCAACATAATGAACCTTGTTGTCGAATGGGTCTGTGTCCACTTTCATCGTTCCTTTCATCTTTTCTTCGAACTTCAACGTCCTTCACCAATTGCTTTCTGAATTAAATCCCTGAAACGAACACAATTATTGGTTAGATGACCATAACATTATGATATTTGTAATATTTTCTTCCCTTTCTCTGTTCGAGCGTAGGGATTTTATGATCATAACTCAAGATAATCTGTTTATCTTTCAGCAGGATATCAAAAATTTGGTCAGCTTTAGTCACATCGAACCATAAACTGGTTTCTTATACTTATCATTCAAAGAAGACCCAGACCTTCTTTGGCAGGTCTAGTGAAGGGCATACATAAGAAGGCCCAGGCTTTAACTCAGCCACATTGATTTTACTTTCTTCGAAATCACTATTCGAATCACTCTCATTTTTATATGCCTCTACGTAGGCGATTTTATCTTTTCTCCCTGTCTTCTCAACTTTCTTGTACTTGGCTTTCTCAGCTTTTATCTGTTCTATTTTCTTACTCTATCAGCCAACTGAGCCATGTCTCGAACAGGGAGATTAATGAGTTTCTTTCTAATGAAGAACTCTAGGCCTCCTGTGGCTATCTGAACTAATTCATGTTCAGGGACAGGGGTTTAAAACATCTAGCCTTAGACTGCCTAAACCTGTTCAAGTAGTCTTCGATGGTCTCATTGGGTGATCTTTTAATACCCATTAAGTCCATTAGGCTAACCTTACTCTCACCTCTAAAGAACTGTTCATGGAAAGTCCTTTCTAACTGGATCCAGTTTTGGATCGAGTTTGGTGTGAGAGTTGTGAACCAAGTAAATGCATTCTTGGTTAAAGAACTGGGAAAATATTTCATTTTCAGCAGTTCATCATTGGCTAAATCCCACATTCTATCTGGTATCTAGCCACATGCTCTACAGTTGATTCTCCTATATCCCCAGAGAATTTAGAAAATTTTGGGACCTTGATCCCTCTAGGCAGTTCTGCCCTTAACACATCTTGAGGAAAGGCTGAGACAAAGTAGGGTTGGTTTGCATATCCTACGTTAAAACCATTCCTGTTCAAGACTTGTTCAACCACATTAGCAACATTGTGTTGCCCCCCAAGGTTCATCCGTCTAACTCTTTCGACCACCAAATCAGGGTCTTGATTTCGAGCCACTATCACTGGACGTGCTCGACCAGGTTCATTCAAGTCTGCTTCGACTTGAGGCTCTCTTCGATTAGCCTCTTGGTTCTCGAAGCGATCTGTGTCAGCCCCAGTCCCAAAAACTTCAGCAATTCTCCCCATTTTCCTAGCCAACAGTTGATAATTTTGGTTGGTTGTAGCGACCAACGGGGTTATCACAGTGGCCATTTGGTGAGTTAGCATGTTAACCATGTCATGGTTACTCTCATCCATCTGTTGCCTCATAGATTGTAAGGCAGCGTTGGTGAAAGGAGTAGGTCCTAGTTGATTGGACCACATCTCTGGTGAACCTCTAGTATTTCTAGGGCTCATATGCGTTGCCAATGGGTTGGTGTACACATTTTGAGGCATCCCTAAGGTTGCCACTGCAGTTTGGACTTGGAAACCAGGGGGTGGTCCCTCTGCTCTAAGGGGTTCATACGACCTCACTTGACTAACCACAGGCTCATCAGGTTGTGGGGTAGTCCCTACAGGTATCTCATCACTCGTATACCTTCCTGCACCCCTCTGAGGAATTTGGCCAACATTGTTGCCATCTCCATGGGCTTCATTGGTTGAGGAACTCCCTGAAGAGTGCCTAGAACCATTCTTGTTCTTACTGGTCATGGTTCTCTTACCACTCCTAAGATTCATGCAACACTATTGTTAAAGGGTCCCACTGGGCGTGCCAATTTGTTTGTCCTTGAATTTGCACAAACAAATGTATCTCTGCTCAGTCTAGGACGAGATACGGATCCTTGGTTGTTTTGTGTGGGTTCTACCTTAGTGTGAAATCAGGGAGCAGTTCGAGTGTATCAACAGTGACGTTACTGTTAAACAGAAACAATGGTGCAACAATGGCCCCTGACAGGGCCTTAACTTGCATTGAAAGTTAAAGGTAACTTACAAGAAATAACAACCGATTGACTCAGTCGTGGAAATCCCCATCTATAAAATGCCTAAGCATTACAAAGAAAATAACTAAAACAAAGTAAAAACAAATAGACTGAAACGTAAAGATTTGGTCTACAAGGTCCCTACTTCCTCTAAGCTTGCTGGTTTGCCTTGATCGCTGTGTGGATGCTACGGCTTTTTCAGGGTGCTTGTGAGTATTCAGGTTGCGGACCTTTTCTTCTGAGAAGGATTCTCCTATTTATGCCATTAACCCTGATAACCGTCTCCGACTTCTGGACATGGTGCTCCATCCCACGTTCTGCTACACGCACACCAGTGCTCCTTTCAATAAATGCTCCGGTTGACGTGGCTGCTTGGCAGTTGCAAAAGGAATGCTTGAGAGAAACTTCCTTTTCGACCTCATTATCTTTAAATGGCCTTGTTCGAATCCTTTCATTGAGGTTTTGATCTTTTGAGTATTCTTGCCTTCGATTTACCATTAATTTGTTTTCATTCGAAACAGGCAACCACTTATTGGTGTAAAACTTCTTTTTGAGTGCAATTCTGTTTCCTTTCTTTCGAATCACCGACCATCCCAACTCAATTGACCACCGACCACCTTGGTCCTTGCAATCTGTACTTAGGTCTTATTGGTCTTCCATGTTGACTTCCTAAGATTTATCGAAATTAAACCTTATAAAAAGGCAGAAAAACCATTACTGGGATGACACTACTTATTTGTTCTCAAGAAGAGATTTTTAATATTGGCTGTCCTGCACGACCTGAAAATTCCAGGTCTCTTGGATCTCAGGCCGTCAGGATGTCCAACATTAAAGGTTACTTCGAATGAATTAGTCACCTTAGGTCGAACAGAACAGCCAAAGCAACAGGCCCTGGCCAATTTTAAGGTCTGGCCTTACTCCCACCTCCTTGGTTCTGGCTTCGAAAATAAAGCAGGAAATCACATGCTTGCTCTGCCCTCAGTCTTTTGACCCTGCGTAATAGAGAAAGGTGCAGAGGAGGAAGGTGCTGAGGAAGTGAGGTCAAAGAAGAAGATGAGGGAAATGCAAAGCTGAAAAGGTTGGATTATTTGGAAGATTCAAATATCGAACACCTCTTCTTTCCCTTTTGATCACTTACTCCCTTTCTTCTTCGAAGGCATAAAGGTTACCTCGAGTGAATTAGTCACCTCAGGTCGAACAGGACAGCCAAGGCAACAGGCCCTGACCAATTTTAAGGTCTGGCCTTATTCCCACCTCTTTGGTCCCAGCTTCGAGGATGGGGCAGGAAGTCACATGTTTGCTCTTCATCCAGTCCTCTAATCCTGGGAGGAGGAGGAGACTACGGAAGAGGAAGGCGCTATCTTCTCCGCTCTTTGATCTCTTGATCTCATTCTTCTTCGAAGGCAACATGCTGTCGGGAGGTTCTAGAGATGGAAGCCTTCAATTGCTCAAAACAAATACTTGCCAAAATAACCCAGGATTTTAGGCTACAGTTTAAATGTCTAGGTTTGTTTCTTGTAAGGAGTTATGTTTCTGTAATAATGTATTGTTGGTTATGACCATTTCGATTGGTCAATTAATCGAATCTTTCTCAACTCAACCAACACAAACAAGACATCTCATAAAAACAAGTAATATCATCTGGTTTATCAATCAAACCACTTCGACCTTTGTAATCACTTGCTTTGACTTTCCTTACTTCGAATCAAAATAACCAATGCCCTTGATTTAGTTTGTTTCGAATTTAATTTAAAACCCAACACTATTAATTTTATGTCCTTTTTTGGTATAAAGTATCCAATATAAAATGAGTTTTTGCTAAACAAATGTCCTATAAACATTAATTACTAATTAGAAAATTTAAAATTAAAACAATATTTATTGAAAAACATAATATTACAATTCAAAAAGTTGTATATTAATATTCTCTACTTTGAACCAAGTCAAGCTCAATACGGTCAATCACCCCTTCAAAACAAAGAGTCTTTTAGCATCTAATTTTAATATAGTGCATTTCCCCCTCTATTCTCATACCACCCCATGCTTGCAGTGTTGAAAGCTATCTGTTCATTTTCTTATTTTTTAAAAGAAAAGCCCCTATGGTGAAAAGACATATGAAAGAAATATGCGAGTGAAAAGCTATTTCTTGATACGTCATGACTTTTCTCCTCTCATTTTTAAAACATCATATACACTAGTGAAATAAGTCATTTTCACTATAAAGAGATAATTGTTATTTTTAAGTGAATTTTCATATTGAATTTAAGCAATTATAATTTAAATTGTATTTATTTAGAAATTAAATTCTCTTAATATATAATTATTGAATTTAACTGTCTATTTTTGAGTCATGAACGCAATTGAACTCTATTTGATCCTAAATTATTTGTTTTGCAGAGTAATCAAGTGAGGAGAAAAAGGTAGATTAAAGAAACATAAAAAGGGGGCAAAATGGAAAAAAAATTGTTTTTTGGCAATTTTTCACTCAAGTGAGGAAACTCTTGCTTGAGCAAAAATGTTCCAGATGGGTGTTTTTCTGCCTTGTTCTCACTCAAGCGAGAGATAAGCGAGAATACGTTTCTTTGGGATGAAGGATTCTCTTCACTTGAGTGAGAATTTGCTCGCTCAAGCGAAAATCCACTTACTTAGATCAAAAGCAAGGAAGAAATAGAACAAAAGGGGGATCGTAGGATATTTTCCGAAGATCAAGAACCCAAAGAAAAAAGTGCGAAAGTAACGAAAAGCTCCGAAAGTTTATTTTCCATCATTTCTACTCCGTTTCTTCGATTGTAATGGCTACCATGAGCGGCTAACTTCCCCATTGGGATTGAATGTAATCGAATCGAACTCGGATAGAATCTGGTGATTTATATATATAGTCATTAATTTCTATTCGATATTGGTAATTTCATTTCATTTATATTGTTTGATCCTATCTGATCAATAGTATCCTGATTTTCATTTTAACTTTTGACTGGAAAGTATATCTTAAAATCTTATCTGAATGAAATTACCCGATGTGTTGCGATACTAGGAATAGATTTCAATATATCGATTGCTTTCTAACACATGTTCGTAATGTTGGATAATCTTAAATATATGAGGAATCGATATTTAGGGGATTTTTCTTAGGAACTTTATATTTGAGGAATCAATATAAAGGATATCAGTGTGTTATTACACCAATATAATAGTTTTGATTTCTATGTATCCCTGAATCACTAGAATACAGAAGAGTGAGATCGATAAAATTCAATCACAGGTTTCTCCAAATGAATTTCTATAACTTTTTATTGCTTTTCTTTTATGCTCAATATAATCTCTTTTAATTTTCTCGTCACTATAATCATGACCAAATTCTGCTTATCTATAAATATGCTTAGTGAGTTTGTGAATTAAGAAATTTAACAAAAATCTCGAGTTCCCTATAGATTCGACAACCTTTTTTACTACTATAATATAGTTGACTTTGGTACGCTTTCCAGAGAATCAAAAAGCCCTCTAACTTTATCCATTTTCTTAGCATTGAGCACCCTATTGATTTTTTTTATTGGTTTGTAGATGTTTTTATTTAGAAAAAAGGATTATAATTAGAATTCATAAGCTTGATGTGCATTAATTATTTAGTGAAAACTAATTGTCTATACATAATACTCTTTTTTTAATTTGATTATTGAAATGCAATTGAAATATGCTAACTCAATGAACTCTTTCTTCATTCTTTAAGAGGAAAGAAGTCAGTGATTTGATCCACCTCAACGTTAGATGTTCCACCACAAGCTTCTACATTTGATGAATGGCATTTAATGTAGAACATGATCATGGATTGTGCCCATTAATATAGGAATTTCCTTTTAATCAAATAAATGAAACACGACGAGTTAGTCCATATCAACCTAGGAATGTAGAATATCTTTTTTCAGGATAAGGGAATAATCGTCAATAATTTCAAACTTCTTGGTTTGATGCATATTTATATTGGTTGGAGTAATCACCTAAGAATAATGTTACATACTGCCTACCATGTTATCTTTCTGGAAAGAAGGAGTCGGGATATCTAAATACATTTGTAATTGATGGTTTAACGAATGAAAAAAAAAAGTCAATTATGGAGTAAATTTTCCTTTACCAGTACGTATGGGGAAAACTTCATTCATCACATAGAGTTACTTTAAATTTTGTGTGGATCTCAAGAATCAATCTCAACTCCTAAGGTTATTTGTAAAATAAGCATCAAAAGAAGTGGAGAATAGCCTATTGCGACAAAAGGCTACAATTGATAACATTATTTGGATACCTTTTCAAGCACGTGCTTTTAGAGGAAACGATAAAAGTTGAGTAAAAGATAAAGAAAGTTTTATTGAGTTATTTAAGTTTTCGGCAACTTATAATGACAAAGTTGCTAGTATTGTGATAGAAAATGATCCATAGAATGTCACACACATCTCCTAAAATTCAAAAAGAAATTTTACAAATCATTGCAAAGTAGAAAATGCTATTAGGAAAGAAATTTGTAATGCAAATTTTACATGCTTGTTGATGAAGCTCGAAATCGAAATGAGACAAAAAGGGAGCAATTGACTATTGTTTTGAGATTTAAGATGGCTTTTATTAGAGAGTGATTTTTTCATATTGTACATGTCAAAGATACAATGACATCATCTCTTAATTAAAAGGTACGTGCAGTCCTTTTCCATCGTGATCTTCATGTTGAAAATATTTAGGAACAAGGTTATGATAGTGCTAATAAATATGCATGATGAATGGAGATGGTTACAATATATATTTTTCAAAGAATGCCCTTGTGGATATTATGTTTATTGCATGGCTCATAGATTACAATTGACTTTGGTTACATCATCTAGAGAAGATAAGCTTGTTCATATATTGTTTACAATTTTGACATCTATATCATAAATATTGTTATTAATTCTTCTAAGCGACATGATAAGCTTTAATATGCTCAAGCACTAAAAATTAAAAGTACGATTTCTAATAATGAATTTGTGATTAAAAAAATGAGGAAAGGTACCTTGCGAAGAGTTAGAGACTCCATGGAGTTCTCATTTTCACTCAATATGTAGTTTGTTAAGAATGCATGTAACATCATTATTTGTTCTTAAAAAATATTCCTAAATTAAAGGAAAAGCAAATTACACTCAAAATGGTGATGCAAAGGCAACTTACTTGGTATTAATTAGATTTATTTGAATTTATTTTTGTGCCTCACTTAATGAAACTAATTATGGAATTAATATTTATTTTATGTAGATCTTCACAGCAACAATATCAAGATATTGCAAATGTTATGCATTTTTTCAATCACAAATCACCATTTTAAAAATTAAAGGATTATAAGTGAGAGCCATTACTTAAAAATGTCACAACATTTTTGTGCCAGAGATTCTTGATTTGAATGGTGATCACTATTTAAGAGCTCGAGGCAAGTCTCGTCATAAACGTCACTTTTGTTATAGTTACTATAGACTTCCAAAGAAAATGAGTGTGTTTGGCAAGATCAATAAGCTAGCTACTATCTTATTTGACTAGCGTATAAACTAGTTTAACCAACACAAAAGTGTTTGGTAAGACACCTCAAAGTAGCTTATTTTAAGAGCTTCTAGCTTATACTACAAGCTACTTCATCTAGCTTGTAGGTTGTAGCTTGTAGCTTATTTAATTTTTTTGCATAACTATTCTTTATATTTTAATACATTTCCTTTATTATCATTATATTTATATAATAAAATTTATGTAGTATCTTCTTATGTCATTTTACATTTACCAACTAGCTTAATTATCAGCTAGTTCTACCAAACACTTCTAATTCAATAAGCTAGCTTATCAGCTCGGAGCTTATAAGCTAGGAGCTTATCAGCTAGCAGCTAGCTTATCAGTTAGTTTTGCCAAACAAACCCAATGTCTCAATAGTAGGATTTGTAATATTCAAACTGTTGAATTACTTCTTCTCAGCTCAACTTCAAGTCCTAAGGATGCTTTCAAATCTTTTAACATATGCAATTTAGTTTAAAAGTATTATCCAAAAGAAATTTAATAACCAATTGAAGCATATGAATTTCAAGATGTTTCAATAGTTAGTATTATCAGTTTTGGGAAAATTAATAATTTACTACTTGGTTGATAGATCTATTCATTGTGCGTTGACACTCCTAATTCCAACTACATCCACAAAACATTTTTTTTAGCAATGAAATTTGTGAAAAATAAGGTTTCACAATAAAGTGGAAGATGATAATTTTCTTACAAATACTTTGACCATTTATATTGAAAAAGATATTGTTGAGACATTCACTAGCTATGAAAAAAATTGTGGAAACGTTTTATGAAATCAAGGATAAAAGAATATGATGATCTTGGTGGTTAAAATTAAGTGCATAATTATTTTTATGTGTTTACTTTGTCTAAAAAATCATGTTTAGTTTTGTAGGATATATAATAGCAGTGTTATTCAAACCGGACCAGACCGGTTCAGTCACAGGATCGATTATGACATTGAACTGGTCATGAACCGATCACAAACCGGTCCGATTGGACCAGTTAGAAGGCAACAGCAGACCGATTTCTTATTAAAAAAAATATTCCACAAAGTGGCAGCGGGGAGGGTTAAACCCAGGACCTGAGCGAAAGGCTGCCAGCGCCCAACCACCAGGCTATTGGAGTTCTTCAATCTATATGTGCTATTTTTTATATATATTGATTTCTAGAAGCAACAATGATATAAAATGGGTTTGACAATATTTATAAATGGGCCACCAAATCGCTCATTCTTACAACTTAAAATGTTAGGCAAAGTATTTGGGCCAACTTCTTTAAAAATATTTTGTTTTTAGATTTTTAAATTTTAATATATAATTCATAATTAATGCAAAATATTAAAATTAAAAAATTAATAAAAAGTTTTTAAAAGTATATATCATATAGGATATATATTATATTAATGGTTATAATTTTTATATCATTAAAATTAGAAAGTATTTGCATATTTTAAAAAAATTACATATCTTTTATATTTAATAATTTTAAGTAGATATTTACATATTTTTTAATATACCGGTTCAACCAGTAACTCACTGATCCGACCAGTGACCCGTTGACTCAGTACCCTGACCAAGTCGATGACCGGTCCGATTTTTATAACATTGTATAATAGTTCATTAAGCTAAACTGAGAAGAAAAATGCTAGAAACACACTCTTTTGAACACACTCCATGTGATTGATTAAAATTCACATGGGTCCCACCACTTGGGAGTGGGATCCACGAATTTGGTGGGACCCATGTGAATTTTAACCAATCACATAGAGTGTGTTTGGGAGAGTGTGTTGTTAGCACTCCTCAAACTAAGAATTATTAATAATAGAAATTACTCATTGTTGATTCTGTTTAATATGTTTAATTTTTTGCCCTCATACCCAGTATTTCCAGTTTCGTGTGTGTGATTAGCATTTTATCATATAAACCACAACATGTATGTTTCCATAACATATCTACTAAGTGTTATCACCATCCATGTACTAGAGGAACTCTTAACAACAAAAGTTAGGCAGGTAGCTTGTTGACTATTAAGGAAAAATGTTGGAGACGCACCATCCTATGTAGATCAGTGCAAATATCCAGTTGTAACTCTTTAATGCTAGTAAATTATTTCTTAATTAACTTAACTAAATAGGATATAAGTGATATTTGGAAATAATTCAAACAAGCCGACCTTAGCTCAGTTGGTAGAGCGGAGGACTGTAGTGGTTTCTCACAGATATCCTTAGGTCGCTGGTTCGAATCCGGCAGGTCGGACACTTTTTAACCTTTTCTTTTTCTTTTCTCTTAAAGAGAATGTAAAGCAGAACAAATAAACAATCTCTATAACTGATGAATTCAAAAAAGGGAAAAAGCCATGAACCTCCAAACAAATCTTCTTATGGTATATAAATCAAATGGCAAAAAGTGGTGTGATTCCAAGGATGATACCATGTGTAAGCACCCTCATGTCGTCATCTATTTGTGCGTGTGTGTGTTCATTTCTTAACATAATTCATACTTTGATAAACTTTTTGATTAGCTGTCTCATGTGATAGGTTATCAATTGTTCACATATATAAGATCCGAGTGGACCTGCCATCGGTGCTCTTGCTGGCCAGGCCACTTGCCACCTCAACTGCTAATATAAAATTGTAAACTTTATTTTGATACAAGAATTAGAAAAAATGATCAGTTGAAGTTTTAACTTTGAATTATGCAATTTGGTGCAATTTGACCGACTCGGTTTTAGAAGCCAGAAGGAAATTCAAGTACCTTTGTTAATTAATTGTTATGCTCAACATAAGTGCTGTTTAAAAAATGTTTGACTAAATTATAAATGATGTTTAAAAGATAAAACAAAAAATAAGATAGTCTACTAAAGGACAAATAAAAGATGCCTTTCAAATAATGCTAAACAAAAAGCTTCACTGCAAAATTAATTTACATATGATCCAAAAGTTCTTGGCCGTACTTCGAAGTTTATATATATAAGCGGAGTAACAGTTTGATATGAAGTCGCTTTCCATACCAGTTTAAATTTAATATGGAGACACTTTCTTATCATAGATTCCTTTTTCATCATGTCGGTGGTAGTTTTACATTTAGCGAGATGATTAAATAAATTGACAAGTGAAGTTCATTTGTATCTCATTAGAATAATAGAATTTAGTGCTTCAGTCATCATATTATTAATCATGCGCAACTAGTTAATTTGCATAAAGTTCATAAGGTGGGACAAAGGAATAACATAGAATAAATATGATGCAAGTGGACCTTTTCCTTTTAAGTTTTAACCATCCTAAGTTATAACCTTAGTTGGCACTATGAATGGATTGATAATGCCATGTTGCATGCTTCCAAAATTTGTCTTCCATCTCATATAAAACCTCAGCCACTTATCACTTTGTCAGCCAATATAAAAAAAGAAAAGAAACTGATTTAAACTCTCATTTTTTCTTTAGTAATCGACATATATGATCAGATACATCGCACATAATAATGACATAAAAATACTCAGTATATTAAAATAATAATAATTTAAAATTAACAAAAAAATTATTAAAATTGTTTTAATGTCATAATTTATTATAAATTATGCTGGTAAATTCTATATTCAACCAAGAATTACTCTTTTATTGATAAGATAATGCAAGAAGCTGTGGTCTTAATGCATCTCTCCAAAAAAGTGCACTGCTTCCCACTCTTCTCTCTCTCCTTTTCACCTCAACCACAACCAATTCATCCGTTAACCGGTAAAACCCAACCAAAATCACAAAATTACCATCCAACCCTTCTAGCTTCACTCCTCCGCAACCGTCCTTCTCTTTCCTCGCCGTCACTCTCTCTTTCTCCGCCACCTCTTCCACCTTTTTCGCCACCCTCTCCGTTTTCTCCCCCGTGACGAACCGTTCCACGCATTCAGAATATTCCGGGTCGGCAAACAAACCCGACATGTCAAACCCGGATGAAAAGGATATCAAATCAAACGCGTTCAAACTCTTTGTCACAACCCGGTTCTCCTCCCATTCAGGTTCCATGGGTCGGGTCCAAAGATCCGTATACCCGTCCCGACTAAACCATGGGTCCTCCATGACTTCATCTAAAGTGATTCTCGTCTTGGGATTAGTGTCCAACAACCTTGATAAGAGATTCTTAAGATCATGCGACATCCATTTCGGGAACCGAAACTGTCCCCTGTATATCTTCCGGTACAAAACCGTAATATTGTAATCATTGAAGGGTAAATACCCAGCAGTGAGCACAAACAAAACGACGCCGCATGACCATACATCCACAGTGGCACCGTCGTAGCCCTTTTTCGCGAGAATCTCCGGTGCCACGTAAGCAGGAGTTCCACAAACGGTGTGGAGCATACCGTCGGGTCGGATCTGTTCCCGAATCGCGCCCAACCCGAAATCAGTGACTTTGAGGTCCATGTTCTCGTCGACGAGGAGGTTGTCGAGCTTGAGGTCACGGTGGAAGACGCCGCGGGAGTGGCAGTACTTGACGGCGGAGATTAATTGACGGAAGTATCGCCGGGAAAGATCCTCCGTCAACCGTCCCTCGGCGGCGACCACGCCGAAGAGCTCGCCGCCGGCCGCGAACTCCATGATGAAGTAGATTTTGGTCTTGGTGGCCAACACCTCGAAGAGTTTCACCGTGTGCGGGTGGCGCAGCCGGCGCATGATAGAGACTTCGCGCATAACGTGTGCCGCGTAACCGTTTCTCTGGACTTTGCGTTTGCTCACGGCCTTCACCGCCACGCTCTGCCCCGTGTTCACGTCACGCGCGTGGTACACCTTCGCGAACGCGCCAACGCCAAGAAGCTTTATCAGCTCGTATTTCCCGAACAAAACGACGCCTGTTGGTTCCTCCTCTGTTGTCGTCCATGGTTCTTGCTCTTGCTCTTTCTCTATCCCTGTGTCTTCGACGATGCCGTTTTGTGCACCCATCGTGGCCTTTTTTAACCCACTCGCAGGTTCGTAAAGGCGAAAAAAATGGTTTACAGAATTGGGAATTTATAAGCGTCCACGCGAGAGTGTTTAATTTGGTAAGGTTTGTTTGTTTAGTTGGCTTTGCAAAAATGGTTATCTTGTAAGGAGAGAAGAATAGTTCAGAGTGGGAGTGGGAGTGGAGTGGTGTGGGCAGCATAAAGGTGGTAATGGCTATTTAAACATGATGTTGCTCAAACCATGTAATATATTATTTAGTAGTCAATAATAATAGGACCAATTGGAAGAGGTTAAGGAAAGATGTGGCTTTGTCGTATTATCACATGTTGATAATTGTAAGTTATTTAAAATTAATATATGCGTCAAATAATTAGGCTTAGGCATATAACTTTGAATTCATAGTAATTAACAAAATTCTGATTGAAAATACTTGGATGGGAAGCAGGGGTACGGAATCTTTGGTTAGAGGGCAGGTAAGTTAGGCGATAAGTACAGTGCTGTGTTGTAGAATGGATATAGCTGCAGACACAGTTATCAGAGGATCCATGTGCGCCATTCTGCAGCACGCCAACACCGTTAACGTCAACACTCAACATGTGAGTTATTTTTGGTCGAAGAACATGTGAGTTATTTTTCTTAGATAAAACGTTTTCAAATATTTGTGCATCAATACCAAACACTGTTGGTGGTACTAATATTCATATTAGATTGTGACATAGACTGAATTTAATTGTAATGTTAGAGATTTAAATTCCTCTCTTTATTTTTAGGAGAGCTTTATCTAGTGTGAATTTTTATAGCTATTCAGAATTCAGAATATAATTTTGCATTATTTTGAGGCTAGTTTGAATCCAGAGAGCTTTACCAAATGCGAGTTTGGAATAGTCATTCAGGATGTAATTTTATATCATCCAGAGGTTAATCCAATAAGTAGGAGCATTTAACGAACGTACCTTTGTCTTGCTCACACATCTATCTAAACACACCAACGATTCAAAGTTAAACCCACAATTATATTTGTAATGGAATTTCAATTAAAGACCAAAAACAATATTTATAAATCAATGACACTTCCAAACTCCATTTGGATTTAAAAAAATGTAATGAAAAAGAGATAGAAAATTTAAAAATCAGAAATGATAAGAGGTATTATGAGTAAAAAATTAGGAAAAGGAAGAAAGAGAATTTGGTTTCTCTCTAACTAATTTCATTCTCACACTTTTAAAAAAATTCACAATCACACATTTATCATCAATATGTTTGATAGCCTAATTTCACTCTAAACTTTCACCAATTTCATATGTCTTTAGTCAATCTTAACCATTACATATAAATAAGTTGTGATTTTGCGAGAGAGTGCTAGAGAGGATCCATATTCTAGCCATTTTTTCCTCTCTGGCACTTAATTTTAACAAAATCACAACCATACATTTATTTTTAATAACATAGATCCAGTGCAAACTTTGACCAATCTCACACGTCATTGAATAATCCGAACTATTAAATATAAATAAGCGGTTGTGATTTTACTAGCTGCTAGAGAAAGAAATTGGTTGGAGAGGATCCAACCTAACACTTTTCAATTTGACAGTTATAATTTGGATCCCCCATTTAACACGCATGTGGATCCTCTCCAATTATGTGAGACCCACATAATGTGTGTGTCTGCCTCTCATATATTGGACACATCCAGTACTTGAGAGAGAAGTTTGATCCACTTAAGACCATCAAACTCTTCTACTAAATAATTACAATAGTCTAATTTGATAATGATGATATTGGAGTATGAACTTAATTACTTCAAATTTTGTCTTTGTCTTATCATGTGTGCAAAGATGATTATATTCCCCCTTTTCCTTTTTATCACTCCACTTTAGGAGAAAAAATTATTCTTTTTTATTTCATTCGGTTTAAATGTTCAAGACAACATTTATTGCTTTATAAAATAGGCACTTATACCCACCTACTCATTTATACTCCCCCAATTCCAAAATTTTAGTCGTTTGAGGTTATGCACATATATAGATTAAGAAAACTTTTATGATGTCTAATTTTGTTATATTTGTACTAAAATATTATCATTTATCTCCACATGTTTTATTTATTATAGTTAGTTGAAGTAATTTCATAATATTAAATAAGGGCGTAGTTAGAAAATAGGATTAAATTGGTCTTAGATCTTTAAAATAACAAAAATTTTAAAACATGAGTAAAAATTAAAAGTAATACAATTTTTGAATTTGAGGGAGTAATAAACTTGTACATAGAAATAAATGAGAGATAGCAAGTATATCCAAAACTTAAAAATAATTTTAAGAAAATTAATTTTTAGTTTATGTGGTACGTAATCAAAGTGAACAGGTGAAGAGGAATGGTGGGGAGTATAGTGTAAAACTTTAATAAGGAAAAAGAAAATAAGTGTTTCATGTTAGTTGTAAAATTCCTTATAAGAATGACCATCAAAACCTTCTAGACGATGTCTTATATTATGAACCAAAAAGAGTATACTATCTAGAAGGTTTTAATGGTTCTTTTTATAAGACACGTTATAATTTTAACAAACCATTTATTATTACCTGCTTTATTTACCCTTATTAAAAACTTTAACGTCTTTTCAACTATCAAATGATAGTGAAGTTAGTAAATGATACTCTCGGCGGTCCTTATAATAAGGCATAAAAGGTTTTGATAATCCTTTTTATAAGTCACTTAACAAATTTTATGCATCGTTTTTTTCTTTTCCTTACTTGTCCACATTAAAATCTCTTGCTATTCTTTGTTTATTCATTGGTCATTAACGAATAACGAAGAATTATAAGTATTATTACACATATGACAAGAAAAATAAGTAGGAAAGAGTTTAATGTTGCTATAGTGGGAATTAAAATTAAGTTCAGACTTCAATATCACCATATGATATTAAACGAGGATAAAAATGAAAATGTTATATTGTTTTTTATTAAACCAATAGAATTTACTACTTTAACTATTTTTATTGGTCTATGTAATTCGGTTAAAGCAGGTGACTTAGCTTAAAATAAGGACTAAAGGGAATATTAAATAAGGATAATACTATAATGTTATATAATTTTTTTAAAAATCAATATATAATTAACTGAAATTAACTGTTTTTATTAATTTGTGTAATTCGGTTAAATATATCTTATAAGAAAGACTGGGTCAAAGGAGTATAAGATAAGAAAAGTTAACAATAAAATACAATGTTGAATTAGATCTTTTGTTAAATTTTAATTTATGATAATCATTTCAATTCATAATTTTATTTTATTATATTGCTCAACATCTATATTTATTTGGTTTTCTTACACCATGTTTGGAAGTATATATATTGTGGTTAGAAATCGACCCCCACACAACTATCACTCATCACTTCTCTCCTAACCATCCCAACTCTAGTATTATGAGGTTAATTTCACAGTGGAGACGGAAAGAGTGGCACACAAGGTGATTGTTTCCTATACTTACAGGGAATGGAACATGATAATTGACTGGCTAGCAAATTCAGCTATGGTGGTATTCATGTTTCAACTGATCCCCCTTATGAATGCCTTAATTTGTTATGACAAGATTCTATTGGTGTTAATTTTAGGCGTAATATTTTGTTGTACTTTCTTTAACCTTTTGGCCTCCATATAACCAAAAAAATAGTGAAATGAATTTGATGGAGAAGTTACAGAGTATATATAGCTTAACGTGTATATGTCTTCCTGCAACGCTATACCACATGTGTTTAATCAAGCCAAGTTACAATGATAATTTAAAATTTTTATCACTGCATCTTTTCCCCCTCCATGTGTATTATTTGGAATGGGGAGCTTACGAATGGTTTCAAACCCTCTAGGGGTATTAGGCAAGGTGACCCTTTATCTCAATACCTATTCGTAATTTGTATGGAAAGACTCGGCCACCTAATATCTCATATGGTTGATAATCATTCTTGGGTTCCTTTAAAATTTGGGCGTTGTGGTGTATCCCTTTCCCACCTCCTCTTTGTGGATGATATCATCCTCGTTGGGGAAGCCTCTGTGGCTCAGGTCCAAGCTATAAAACAGGTTCTCAATCTGTTTTGCCAAGCCTCGGGACAGGAAATTAACTTATCTAAATCTAATATCTTCTTTTTTAAGAATGTGCAGGATGACTTTGCTCAACATCTCTCCTCTATGCTCGAAATCAACAAAGCTGAGGATCTGGGCCAGTATCTGGGTTTTCCAGCCCTCCATAATAGACCCTCAAGAGAAACTTACTCTCTTATTGTGGACAAGGTAAGAAAAAAACTTTCTGGTTGGAAAGCTAACAATTTATCTTTTGCAGGAAGGGTTTCCTTGGCTCAATCTTGTTTGTACAACATCCCTAACTACATCATGCAAGCAGTTGTTATTCCTATTTCGGTTTGTGAGGATATAAAGTGTATTTGCAGAAATTTCATTTGGGGAACTACCCAAGAGAGAAGGAGATGTCATCTTATATCTTGCAAAAAGATTTGTCGCCCCAAAGAAGTTGGTGGTTTGGGGTTTCAGGTCGCTTAGAATCCTCAATGAAGCCTACATGCTTAAATTAGCCTGGAAAATCATCTCTTGTCATGATTCTTATTGGGTCAAGGTACTAAGGGCTAAATATGGATTGAGTTCTTCTCTTATGTCTTCGATTAAGGCATCCAATAGAGCATCTATTCTCTAGAAGGGTATTGCAAATGCTTGGCACTTGGATAATTGCATTTTTTGGATTATTGGTGATGGGTCCACCACCAGATTATGTCTTGATTCCTTCATTGCTAAAAGTGGTCCCCTGATTCAGTTTGAGATGGGTGATATCCCTGATTGGAATAGAGAGGCTCCTGTCATTTCTGCCAGCTTCTAATGGATCCTGGAACCGAGAGTTTCTATCTAATTGGCTGCCTGCGGACTGTCATGCTCACTTGGCTAGAATTAAACCCCCTAATCCAGAAGATGGCTCTGACTGCCCAGCTTGGAGATTTTCAGCTGATGGGCAATTTTCTGTCAAATCTTCCTATGAATTCTTAACTGGTATTGCTGCTAATAATTCCTTTTCTGGCTTGTATAAATCTATTGGGGCATGGCAGGGTCCCCCAAGAATCCCAGCCTTTATTTGGAAGCTGTCTTATGGGCGTTTACTCACTAATTCAAAAAGACTTAATAGGGGCATGCCAGATTCTGGTTTATGCCCCCGTTTTGGTGTTGCTGAAGAAACAGTGATCCACTCAATAAGGGACTGTGAGCCTGTTGCGGAATTATGGGATTCTTTGATTGACCACGATAATTGGGCCCCTTTCTTTAGCTTAGGGCTTGATCAATGGCTGAGAAAAGTTTTACACCCCCTGAAGATTAATATTGCAGGTGTGCCTTGGTCCTTTATCTTCCCAATTGTTGTCTGGCTTATCTGGAAGGACCACAACTCTTTAGTTTTCCAGCAGAAGACTCAATTGCCAGGGAATCTGTTTTTCCACATAGTGAGCTATGCGCGCAGAGTTATTGCCTCTATTGCCTCCCCCTATCCCCTCTCTCAGAGAATTTATAAATCTGAATTGTTGGTTGGTTGGTCTCGTCCCCCTCCTAATTTTTTCAAGTTTAATGTTGATGGTTCGGTTATCCCCTCCTCTCTTAATGCTAGTTGTGGAGGTATTATTCGTAATTCAAAAGGTTCTTTTATTGGTGGTTTCTCTTGCAACATTGGTATTTGTCCTACCCTTAAGGCCGAGTTATGGGGACTGTTTTACGGTGTAAAGCTAGCTGAGGATCTCAAACTTCAGAATGTCATCATCAATACAAATTCTAGATTTGTGGTTCAGTTGGTCAAGGGTGATGTGTCTGAAGCCCATCACTGTTTCGATTTGTTAAGACGCATTATGCTTCTGCTGGAGACTAATATCTCTTTCCACCTTAGCCATGCTTTTAGAGAATCAAACAGAGTTGTTGACCATCTTGCAGAGCATGGTCATTCTATTCCCATTGGTGTTAAATTTTTTTATTCTCAGCCCTCTAGTTTAATTTCCATTCTTTTAGAGGATTGTAAGGGTGTATGTTTCCCTAGATTTGTTTTAGGTAGTTAGTCTCTTTTGTTTTCTTGGGCCTTCGGCCCCTCCAGTTATAAAAAAATAAAAATAATAATTTTTTAGTAAATAAGTGAGTTTTGATTTTGATTTTGATTTCTTTTATATATATATAATTTTTATCCTTCTAAAATCTAGAAATTTAAAAAACATCCTTACCATTGGTATGTGAAGCTAAAATATACCAAATGCAAATTTTTAATTTACCATCACAAATTAAGGATGATTTTTAAAATTTTAAATTTTAAAAAATCTAAATGATTTTTTTGACAAAGATCAACATTAATCATTTAATTTAGCTTGATAAAACATATTTTATCTTAAAATTTTTTAGTGGCAAAATAAATGACAATTTCCGCTAAGTTTCGTGGCAATTATTGGAGCGTGACAAAGGTGTTTGATATAACGTGAGTGTGCCAATTTTGATCACTTATCCTATGAAAAAAATGGAATTGGATAAGGTGGGATATGTCATGTGTTTATTTGACATCTTCAGTACCATGAAGAAAAGTGATTCATATACCCAAAGGGTGTATTACAAGCGCAGTTTGGATACAAGTTTTGCAAAAAGAATATTTAGGAAAAAATAGAATGAATATATGAGATAAGATGAATTTAACTTCTTCATGAATTGAAATTAGTTACTTATGAAGAAGTTAAATGAGAGAGTTTATGGAGAAAGTGTACTACAAAGACTAGTTTTAATTTTACTTATGGAGAAGTTAATTAAATTCATTTGAACTCTTTGATTTATTCTCTTTTTTTCTCTCTAGAAGTTCTTCTCCCGAAATTGTATCCAAACTGGACCAAGAGATAGGAAAAAAAGAGAAATAATAAATATGATTAACTATGTGGTAACATAAAAAAAAGGAAAGAAAGAGGGATATGAAATAAGTGAATTATTTGAGTGTAAATGAATCATTATTCCACCATAAATATAGGAGAAATTAATGAGTTTCAATAACAAGTGTGAAATCAATAAATAATTTTTTTTATTAAAAAATGTAATACTTATATTGTATTCATTTATAAAATATTAAACATTAGTATATTTTTTAATAAAACATTTTCATTTTTATCTTTTAACCAATACATATATAAGTTAAGATTGTTAGCATATATTGTTTTTCAAAATAATCCACAAGTAATTGGTTCGAGGAGTAAATGTTTATATCTTTAAGTAAAATTTCATATTCCAGTTATATATATATAATATTGCGGGAAGAGCTAAATCCATTATAACTTAAATATTTCCATTTGAGTAAAATTGTCTACATAAAAATACACATGTGATTAAAAAAACCGCAAAATTAATATACGGATAATAATTTATTAAAAAGTACTGTTGGGGCTAATGCCATGCCCTGTTTCATTGCCCTTGCCCCCTTACGTACGTGCAATTATAATCATGGTGATTTTGATTTTCCCACCCTTTTTTCGTAGCAGGTTATTATTAATTGAAGCAAATTTGTAATTACACGTCACTATATATTTTGCTTTTGTTCCAAACTTCGACCTGATAGGATTGTCCCGGTAAAGTCGAATAAGATTTTCTTTGTTAATAGGAGATACTTACGGTTAAATTTTTTTTTTTCATCTACCATCCCAATTTAAAATATTCTTAATCAGTTTTTGTACTCTTGCATATATATTGATGAATAGTGAAATGTTTACAAAATCGATTTTTAAGGTTTATGAAATGTAACTTACTCGTCATTCGTATGGCAATAAATCACACAAGTGAAATGAACATCAACAACTGAAAATTTTATGTTTATGAGTCTTTTATTTATAAAGTTTTCACTTTTTTTAGTTCAATTAATACAAATGATAATTCGTTACTCACACCTAAGGCACATTCACACTTAAATTTCTAACATTTTCTTTTATTTTTCTTTTACATATATTCTTATGTTATCCTCATTTCAAGATAGCCATAACATATATTCTGTCAAATGTAAGTTTTATGATAATAAGTTTTAGAGGAAAAATAAATAAAAGCATTAGAGGGCCCTGAGTTTGGTACACCCACAGATAAGACACACCGGCTATCAAAAATTGGATACTTGATGTCGTGATTATAAACACTGAACAATCATTATATGAAAATTTTCATATTTTTCCAGATTGGAACCATGATCTGCTTCTACCAAACTCCTAAAAAATTATAACAACAAGAATAAAAATTGAGTGGTCCACAGCCTCCATGGATGGCTTTTTCCTTACCTTAATAAGTTTAATATGAATCCAAAGGGTGTGATCCAGCTGGTATAAATTAATCACTAGCAATTGATCGAGTTTAAGAAATGGAACTTGGTGTGGTTGCCTTGCACATGCATATCAACACTTTGCATCAAATATGATGTGTTGTTTCAAATTATATATAAATCCATTAGTTGCTATATATCTTTGCCGTTACTCGTAGAAGTGCATATATATTCGTGGAAATTAAGTAACAAACGGAGACAATTTTCATTTTAGTCGAGTCATTATCTTGAGTCCAAAGAATATTTGGGTCTTCTCGTACAGATCTCCCAGAGTACATTAATTAAAGTGAAAATATCGACAATTCTTAATGGGATGATAATTTTATACTACAATCTTAAATTTGTGTACTTGCTAATAGCATAACATTTATGCAATAAGGATGACAATAAGACCAATAGCTAATGGATACCTATAAAAAATATCAAATGGGTAGGGTTTTACTTATCAAATGGATTTGGGTGGAACAAACTCTCAAAATTATCTCTAGGGGGTGTATTGGTTTAGAATTTTAAAAGACTTTTTTAGCTGAAAAAAGTCTGCAGGATTTTAAAAGACTTTATAGGATTGTCATGACTTTAAAGATTCTGCAAGAATTTCAAGAATTTTTAAGTCAGGATTTTATGGATTTGTATCATAGACTCTGCGGGACTTTGTGGACTCTATAGAACTTTATAGACTCTGCAAGATAAAAATGCGTATATATAGCATAGATAAAATATTTTTAAAATTGTATATATAATTTAAACATCTTATTTACTATTATTATGAAATAGTGAAAATTTGAGAAAAATAATTTAAATTTAATATTTTTATCATTAAAAATATTATTTCTTTTAAAAATAGTCTTTATAATTTTTAACATGTAATTTTTATAAAACACAAAATTCATGTACTTTTAATTATTAAAGACGTATTAAAATGAAACTATGAGAAAAATGAATTAAATTTAAATATATTTTCAGCTTTAAAAAAATTGTCCTTTTTAAAATTTTTTAACTTTAATCTTTGAAACTCATAAAATTGAAGTAGATTTTTATCTTTAAAAATATTTTTTCTTTTAAAAATAGTCTTTTTTAATTTTTTTTAAATTATTCTTTAAAATGCATAAAACTCATGTATCTTTGGCCCTTTTACTTGACACATCTTTGATCTCTCTTCATTTCCTATTATTTCAATTATAATTTATTTCACTTTCTTTCTCTTTATTATTCTTCTATCTCTCTTTCTCTTCATAGACTCTGCGGAACTTTGTGGACTCTCTATGAATTTATAGACTCTGCAAGACTTCGTGAAGTTCTTGCATATGATAAGAATTCAAGATTCTTTTGCATACATTCAAATTTAAAAAAGGGGTCAAAGACACAAAAATAATTAAAAAAAAGTCTGGATAAATAAAAGTAAAAATAATACAGTTATTAGTTAATTCACCATAATATTATGTCCTCCTAAATAGCGTCCATCTACATATTCATAGCTATACTAGTCCTCCAAGCATTGTCGTCTTCTCGTTGTTGCTCTTGGGTTTGAATAATAGGCTCAATATCATGGTCTTCATTAACCGGTAATGTTGAAGATGAAGACTCCTCCACCGATTCAATTGGAAATTCATCAGAACGACATTCTTTACGAAAAAAGTTATGTAGTGTCGCACACGCTAATACAAGTTCTGCTTGTGTCTTGAATGAAAATGGAGGAGCTGACTTAAAAATTGTAAACCTCGATTTAAAAATACCAAATATTCTCTCGATCACATTCCTTAAAGACGCATGACGAAGATTGAACAATTCTTTTTCATGTTGAGGGTCATTACCCTGACCTGCAAAATCTTGTAGATGATATCTTACACCTCGGAATGGAGCTAAAAATTGGCGTTGATTAAGAAATCCACAATCCACCAAGAAATATTTACCTAATTATATATGCAATAAATATAAAATTAGTAAAAAAATGCATATATATATATATATATAAATAAATTTATCATTTAAAAAATAAGTACTTACCTTGGGCCACTTTAAGTCCATTCCTCCTTGTTATAGCATCATTTAGCAGCTTAGAGTCATGAGCTGAACCCTCCCACCCACTAAGAACATACATGAACTCCAAATCAAAATTACAAGCCGCTAATACATTTTGTGATATCTTCCCATGACGATTACGATAACTGCTTACATCTTGCCCCCTCACCATTGCTGGAATATGTGTCCCATCAATAGCTCCAATGCAATCCTATAATTTAGCATATATAACAGGTCTTCCTATCTCAGTACAAAAAATATAAATATAATTTTTATTATTAGATAATTAGTGCATACCTTAAAGAAAGGGAAGAACCTTGTGCTTTCCTTGATTTTAGCAGGTACAGTTGATCCTGGTTTAGCCATCAAACTAGGTCCTATCGTATTCAAAACCATCAAAATCTTGTGAAAATTTTCACTTGCAGCAAATTGTGATCGGCCAAATGTATTACGAATTACACAATATCGAGCATTCTGACCAACAATTTGTAGGAATGATGCAAGCATTTCTTCAACACAAATATATCGTGTATCCTCTAGAGGTGTTGTTTCTCTAAGAATTGCACATAGCTTCCGAAACACATCTGGATACATCCTATAAACTTGTCGGAAGATTGCAGGATCATCGTTTAATGCTCGATGTATATAGTTATTTCCCATATTAGTAATTCGTCGTCGATTTAATGGACGCTCAATTTGTTCATTGCTTATAATAACTAAAATTTGATTTAGCACATGCATTAATGCTTGAATTGTCATCATATATGCGTATATTGCTTCATAGAATTCTTCATCATCTTTTTCTTCTTCATCTATTTCGCGACCTTCATACATGCTTGAATGTGACATTATACCTATATAAGAAAATATAACTTGAAATAATATAATAGATAAAATAAAAGATGCTAAAATAGTCCAATCAAGTATGGCCAGAATAACACAACCAAAAGATGCTAAAACAGCTCAACCATTCCAAAATGTGTTCATACACAATCAAAATATAAAACAAGTACATCAATCAAGTGCAACCAAGATAATACCAAAACAATACAATTTAACATAACCAAAATGTGTATTGTTCAAGAAAACTAGTATAGATTATACTAGCTTGTAATTTATCCAAGCTGAGCGCTCTTCTATTGACATCTTTAAGAAAAAGTCTTTCTTTGCATTAGTATCAAGCAAATCAACCGCCATGAAGCAGATTCTATCATCCAAATTTGAGATCTCTTTTATAGCATCCCAAATATTTGCCTTTGCCTCTCTATCTCTCTCTCTTCTCCATTAAGTTAGACATTTTTTCAAAAATGACAGCAATAGTCTCAATGCTACCAGATAGATTTTATAGAACTTTTGCTTGATTGTTGGTCCCAACTGAGTTAGAATTTCCTCCATACTCGGATCTACTTCGCTTACGACCAATTGGTTTTTCAGTGGGAACCTCTGAGCCTAAAGGGGTTGAGGTGGTGAGTTGCTTGGGCGAGGTGATGGAGGCTGGTAAAATGGTTCACAGTGATCTGGTATTATGAATGCATCATTGTTAGGATCATACGAAAAGCCTTCCATCACAGAATCTATATTCTCTTCCGCAAAAGTTGTAGCATCAGTATCATCAGGATCTACTGATATGGAAGTGTTCCCACTAGCAGTTCCACCCCCAACAACAATCTTCAATTCCTCGTAGTCAACCATACTTTTTTCTCGAAGATTTTTGTCACTTGGGTGGGACTAGCAAAAAAATCCATTATTAGTAAATTGAAAATAACATAATGCAGTAAACATGTAAACCATTAATATATTTAAACGATTACAAATTAGTCTCACCTTTAAGTACTCTTTCCATACTTCATCACAAGCTGTGAATGTCTTTGTAATTGGATCCCATCCAAAGCCAGAATTGTTGCGCATAAGTGTTGACATGTTGTTATATTGTCTCTTAAACCATTTCATTCGACTCAGGTAATGATTATATGTTTTCGGGAACCTAATTTTAGCATTGAGACGAGGGAGTATGACTCTTTCCACATTTAGTTTGCTAAGTGACCCACTAGCATCACGCAGTCCACTTTTTATAGCCTCCACTATTAAGTGTAACAATTCATCGAAATCCTCCTTGGTCCAAGCTTCATAGTTTTCTTTGTCTTTGCCCTTTCCTTTGTTATTTCTTTGTGAATCTCCCATTTGAATTACTACAATATAATGTTTTTAAGCACACACTATAAGCACACACTATAGACATATTACATTTTCAAACACCCAATAGCTAATAAATTTTAAGCACACACTATATGACAACATATAGATAATAAATTTTAAGAGTGTTACTAATTAATATACAACCACAAGATGAACAAGCTTGAAACAGTATCACATGCTCAAAAAGAAGAAAAATAGTTAACAAAAAGGCAGGCAAAAGGCATATATTCTACGAGTTGCATTATTCACATGTTTCTATCTTCAAATGGATTAATAGATGCAAGCTTCTGAAATTTTATTAGAATATCATAAAAGCATACCGTTAGAGAAAAAAATACAAGGAAACAAAAAGCAAGCATAAGAATATAAACTTTTTACTAATTGCTCTCACTTCCTGAATATCCCTTTGTTCTATATCCTTTTTAGTACCCCTCTGTTGGCTTTCATTATTTCTCTTCCCCTTCTTCCTTTTCTTTTCTTTCATCAGCTCCTAAAAACTTCTTTGTTAGTTCTCCCCTTTGTGATTACTCTCCATTGATCTCCTTGATGATAAACTTTATTGGTCTCACTCTCACCCCCTCTATTTTTTCTCAGATTGAACGCCTCTTTTTTTTTTTTAACTCTCCCTTCTTGTATCCTCCCTTGTATGTAACTTTCTGAATAACTCTATGTTTTCTTTTCTCAAAGCTCCCAACTCATTGAACTGAACTAGGTATTACTTCAACTAAACGCATTGGGTAAAGATAATTGTTGTTAGCATGTGTAGCAAATTGCTTATAATATTTTATCCACTGCAAGAGGATTCAGGAAACGTACCTCATAAACCAGACGAAAGAGATTCGGAAGATCGGTGAGTGACCTAGTGCTTGTTGAGGGAAAAGGTGAGAGAGAAGGAAGAGGTGAGAGACCCAGTACTTGTTGGGGGAAGAGGTGAGAGAGAAGGAAAGGTTAGGTGACTCTGTGCTTGTTGGAGAATGAAGCACAAAAGTCATCAGAAATCCTTTCAATTTGGGTGGGATTGTTTGATGGATTTGGTATTTATAGATACTACTAAAAAGTCACTCAAAATCCATGTATTAATAGAATCCCTTAAAATCCTTATATTTTCTAATACCTATGGATTGTTTTTAAGTTCTACGAAATCTCAAACAAATACCAATGGATTTTAACATACTCTTTTTAAAGTCTTGAAAATCCTGATTGAATACCATTGGATTGTTTTTAAGTGATAGAAAATCCTGATTGAATACCAACAGACTTTTTTACCCAGAAAAAGTCTTTTAAAATCCTTTAAAATCCTAAACCAATACACCCCCCTAAATATTCTTCTCTTTCTAAATTAGTCTCAAATTAAAAGTTCATATAAAAAGTAGTTTCCACCATTTTTTTTTTCATTTTTCGTTTTTAATCTCTAAATTTTTGTTTCATCCTTCATGTTAGTTATTCAACATCATAGTTCAATGACTAATATTAAGAAATGAGAAAATCTCAAGAACTACTTTCGGATATCTATTAGAAAATGAAAAAATAAATAAAAACTTAAAAAACACTTGAAAACAATCTAACTTAAAATATTTTTTTATAAAATCATAATTTGAAAAATAAAAGTACTATTTAAAATTGAATGCCAAACCAGCAGTACAATTTCAAATATATATCTACATAGCGGGTATGTGCAGGACGAGTACCCCACTACCTGTATCTGCCCCATTAATAAATTGGTAAAGAAAAAACTTTTTCACCCATTGATGCTCATGAGCGTGGGTGATTTTTTCCATGCATAGATATGATATTTTAGGGTTTATTCGATCTAGGTTTGTGTATGAGTGTGGGTATAGGTATTAAAGTACTCAACCTAATCTATACATGCACAATGGTGACGACTAACATATACTTGTGAGTTAAGTGGCACATGGTGTGCCACTTGATTCTAGCCATTAGATCTAATATTATAATGATTGAATGGTCAGGATGAGATAATAGTCAAAATTTCGTTTAGGACCTCAATAATATAATTTTGCAAAGTAGTCACAGTATAATGTTCCCATCATATGTCCATTCTCATAAAATCCCATCAGCCATCCCAACCTCCCATGAGTCCCATCAACCTCCCATGGCCTCCACCTTTGATCCTTCACCACCAGTAACCATAAATCAATGATCCACACCAACCTTCATCAATCCACACCTCTTCTCTTCCAATCGCCGACTCCACCTGACACGATCCCGTCCGACCTCAACCAAGATGCCTCGGATCCATTGTAGGGGATTGAAGGTCCAATGATCGGGGCCATATCTGAGCGGGTGAAGAGAGCTTTGCAACTCTTGATCACTGAAGTCCAAAGGAGAGAAGACCACTGAGCATAAGAAGATCCAAAGAAGTGGTTTAACTTAATTCGGGAAAGTGTATCTAATCAGATCGTAACTGATTTATTTAGGATCAGATTTGTTAGGAATCAATATCAAATCTGTCAGGATTATATTTTATCTTATCTAGGAATAAAATCTTTTAGGATTATATTTTATCTTATCTAGGATTAAATCTATTTAATTTAGAAATGTATCTTTTAGATAGTTTATTTTACGGAATTCCTTTGCTATATATTGGCATTGAGAATCAATTTGTAAAGACACAATTGAATTCAAAAAAATCTGAGTTTTCTCATTGTGAAAGATTATCCTTTGTTCTTGGATTAAAGAACTACTTGATGACTTAGGTTCTACCAGCAGGTCTTGGTTAGGGTCAAGTTGTTTGATTATCTTGACAACTTTGGTGCTTCCAAAAGGTCACAGATTGTGTCAAGTTCTTATCTTTGATAACTCTGGTGCTTCCGGCAGGTCACAAATTGTGTCAAGTTCCTATATTTGATAGGTTTGGTGCTTGCAGCAGGTCTTGGATTGTGTCAAGCTCCTTACTGTTAATTGATCTTCAAAACGTTCCTATATATCTTTACGCTTTCGGTTCGTATTACCACCTCTAAAGCTCTATTCCCCTTATCATTCATCCCCCACAATGATTCCTCCTCGGTTGCCATTGTTCTCATACACAACATAACTCACTGTCTATTTCAGTCACATTCATTTCCCTGGATCACCATTGCGTCCAAGCTTCCCTGAATCATCGTAGGGCTATTTTCCTCTACAATCTACCGAACATCCTAGTTGCACCACCGCGTCACCGTGAGCCAGCTACTACCAATCACAGAACACATCCCATTGTGCTAGAGTTTTCTACCTCGCCTCAATCCATGGAAGCTATACGCGCGCACTATTTTTCCCAAGTCGCCATTGTTGGTGGTGGTGGTGGTTATGTCTGGTGCGAGTTCAGACATCTCCATCGTTGTAAAAGATGAGTTCCTAACTAATCTCTCATCACTGCGCAATCGGATTTGTGAAGCATAGTCGCTAGAAAAATGAAAAGAGTCATGAATTTCCTTCCATGGATGATTAGCATAGAAAAGGGAAGGCATGTGCTCGAGGCTGCCCAACATACTCCATTGTTGCTGACGTCATGCTTCCATGGCCGGAAAGAAAAAAGACGCCATGGCCGTGCCATTGTCACAAGGCACACAAGGTCCTGCTACAGCTGTTGATGCGAGGAGTGACTTGAAGAGATGATGGCTAAGATTGAGTTGAGGAAACTTGAAATTTAGGAAACTATAATGCTTGTTGATATTTGCATTACGGTAGCTGGCATACCGTATACCACTTAGCTAAGAGCCACACGGTGGCCTTCGCCGTGCACAATATAGTTGTTTATTATGTTTTATAAGTAATATCTGAAAAGATGCTTGAATAATATTTTAGTTAAGTTGATGTTTTATCATTAGGAATTGAATTATCTTTAATATTTCTTCTATTGAGTTATATGTCATACTTTTAATCAATACTTTTTTTGTTAATTTTTCACCTTTAACATTAATTAATATTATAGTAGTATTCACGTTTTACTAGTTGGTCAAACAAAACACAATAAGGGAGACCATATTCACGTTAACTAAAATGCAGGCATTAATTGGGTTCAAGTTTGGGTATAGACTATATAGGTACCTAATAAATAAGATGCATGCATCAGTATTGCTATTTACACGAGCATGTAGTCAAGTACATGTATTTTTTTTTTATAAATACAGGTATGAGAATGAGCATTATATTACCCTACATATTGTTATCCCTTATATGTGGACTGTTTAGTCGCAGGCTTCTGTGGACCCATGCTAACTAAGTTGGGCTAATATGAATATGCACTTGTTAGGATCTTTTTGATTTATAGTTGGATATAATTGATTTTAAAATCAATGGTTGAAAATGAATCATCCACGAGTTACAAGACACGTTGAATGGAATTGATTTGAAATCTATTTTACAAAATATAATCAAGTTGTACACAATGCCACCACTCATCAAAAAATTAACGGACACTTAGTAGATTAGTCCCAAGCACTTATGCACGCACACCCATGTACTGTAGTATTAATTTTCTGTTTCTATACTAGTCGTTCCAAAACTTTAATCATTATATTCATCACTAAACAATGAATTTTTAGTAAAGTATTGTTAGAACACTGTCTCTTCAATACTGGACAAGTCCCTAGTATGAGAGAAAGTGACACACAATATTCGACCCCCACCTGTTGTGTGGGACCCACATATGATGTGTGCCACTCTCTTTTCAACTGGACAAGTCTCCGGTAACTGGAGAGGTATGCAATATATTATATAGGTTTTTTTAATTTAAGTGAAATTTAAAAATATAACATGAAAATAAATTATTTAAAAATGTAAGAAAATAAAAAATTATGTTTTGATAAAAAAATAAAAATTTTAAAGTAATTATCTTTTAGGATAAAAGTAAATTTCAAGAAAAAGTTTTAATACAAATTTTTTTAGAGTAATTAATAATTTGAGGTTTTTTAAAAGATAAAATGGAGACGTGTATCTTCAAGAAAAAAAAATAGAGTATAATAGGACATGTCCCCATCCTCAAAATCGAATATTCTATTTAGGAAAGACATTATGAAAATATTTAAATATATTTTTAAATCCTAAAATATGACTTTTTTTTACAATTAATCCTTTTTTTTTATCATTTTTAGTCTTTGAAAATTACAAAAAAGTGCTTTAACATTAATGATTTTTGTTGAAAATAAGAACTGAAAATGAAAAAAGTTAAAAAAAAAACTAAATAACAAAAAAAAATTCAAAAAATAAAAATATTTAAGCTTATGAAAATAAGCACGTGAATAAAGGTACAAACTTATATCTATGAACGTAATATAAAGTATTAAAATTTACATTTATGAACTCTAAACTTAGAGTTATAAAATTTTGGTATTGAAAACAAAAGAATTTTGGGTTAATTAAATTTAAATAATAGTAATATTTAAAATGAATGAAAAACACAAACCAATAAGAACAAAATATTTGATATAAAAAACCAATGTTTTGAAAATCGGACCGGTATAAACCGGTGAAACACTGGTTCACGGTTCATTGGTCGAATCGTGGTCATATCAATAATAATTAAAAGGCTTAAATATGTTTTTTATCCTTCTAAAATATACACGTTTTCATTTTCGTTCCCCTAAATTTCTTTTATCTTTCGGTCCCCCTAAAATTTTTTCTCTTCAAAATAGTTTTCGCCGTTAGAATAGTTAACAGAGTGTTGATTTGACCATTAACATCTATGCTAACTTGTTTTCAATTTAGTCCCTCTAAAATTCTCACTATTTCATTTTAGTTCCCCTGTTAACGGCCACATCAACACTCTGTTAACTATTCTAATAGCGAGGACAATTTTGAAAAGAAAAAAATTTAGGGGGACTAAAAGATAAAAAAAATTAGGGGGATGAAAATGAAAACGCGTGCATTTTAGAGAGACAAAAAATATTTAAGCCTAATTAAAATATATTTTTTTAATATTATATAATATTTTTAGTAATAAAATAATATTAAATCATAAAAAAATAAGATATATAAAATTTTAAATTAACATAAATAATAGATATTTATATGTAATTATTAAATATGTGTATTTTTATCTTAAAAATATTTAGATTAAATAAATTTTTAAAAATAAAAAATGAAAATTTTTAAGAACCAGTTCTTAATACTGTTTTTTTTATCGGTTTTAGGTTGATTCGACCGGTTTTCTACCGATTCTCATCCATTATGTGCTCCATTGATTTTCAAAATTGAACAAACCGATTATCGGACCGGTCGACTCCCGTGGGATTTTCTAAACTATGTAAAATACACTCACATTCATTGACAAAAAAATAAATTGAGAAAGATGGAAAGAGTCATATACTCAAATTTAAATATCTTTTAGTATTAAATATAGATTCGAATATATCATATCTTATCTACAACAATCACATGCACTGCCGAGATATGGGCAGCACGTGATGCATTCATGTTTGTTTGGGGAATTAGTTCAAACATCATTTTTAAAGATGATCCTGAAGCTGCCATTGCCAATCGTACGTGCATTATGGAAATCCAGCAACACTTCTCAAACAAGGGGGGTAATTTTGTTGGAAAACTATTGCACTGTTTTATGACTTACTAGTATGATTTCAGTTACTTTTCTATTTCACTTAATTATATGTAATAATTAAGATGAAATTTATGTCTATCACATAACTAGGTTTCTTTTTATGGTAATTGTAATTTTTTTAAATTAATAATTAGATTAAATATGTTTTTGGTAGATATATGCTAAGGTTTTTAATGGTAATTGTAATTTCTTTTTTAAATTAATAATTGGGGTAAATATGTTTTTGGTAGACACATATTAAGGTAGGAATGAAGTATGCAGTGGTTTTGGCCTTTAGCTTGGTAATGGGGATGCGAAACTCTCATATGACCCTTGGCTTAATAACGAGCCTCTTTGTCATATTGTCCCTTTCGTTGATGTCCATGACATTACCATGAGAGTTCGAGATGTGTGGAGTGAGGGTGAGTGACACCTTAATCTTCTCTGGACAATTTTTCCACCTCACATTTGCCATCAAATTCTGACTCAACGACCATTTCTCTGTGAATCTGTTGTGGATAAATTAAATAATTAGGAAAGGTTCCATGAATGGAGTTTACACAGCTCGGTCTGCATACCACTGGCTGGTAGAAAGGGACCAACCTCCTTTGCTTGATCAACATTGGCGTTGGATTTGGAAATTAGAGGTCCCTGAGAATATACGGTTTATGGTCTGGCTCATTTATCATGGCTCGCTTCCAACCAAAGCCATCTTGGCTTCTCGAGGTATTCTAATCACTCCTTCTTGTCCTAGCTAGGTGTGACAATGGGCAAGAGACAATATTACATTGCTTGTGGGATTGTCCGGAGTCAAAGAAGATTTGGGACTATCTGGGTCTAAGATTATCCCTTAATTTCTACCGATCGGATGATATTAAGGAATGGTTAGAACACAACTCCCATCGCAGCAAAGGTTTCTTTCTTGCTGCCCTTTGGTTTATTTGGTGGGCTCGGAATAGAGAAGTTTTCAACCGGGAGGATCTTGGTGTGAGGGAGGTGGTTCAGAAGATTTCTACGCTAACTTTCACTATTTCAAGAGTTTTCCACAGACCCATTACCCCCAGCCAGAAGTTGCGCTTAGTTCAGTGAGAACGACCAAGTGAAAGAGTTTGGGAAGTGTTTATGCTGCATTTCTACGGGAAGGCAATTCCTGTGCTGATTTTCTTACTAAGCTTGGAGTGAATTGATCAGATTCCCCTTTTGTGCATCTTCAGAATCCTCCTAAGGCCATTATTTGTTGCTTAGGGCTGATGTTTTTGGGACGTTGTATCCCAGAATGTAGTTTTTCTTAGTTTCTGTTTTTCCTTTTTTCTTTCTTCTGGTTGCTTTGCCTTCATTACCAAAAAAAAATTAGGGTTTCTTTTTATGGTAATTGTAATTTCTATTTTAAATTAATAATTGGGTTAAATATGTTTTTAGTCTTTGAAATATGACCCAAATTTGGTTTTGGTCCCTGAATTTTAAAACTCCGGGTGGTTTGAGCCCCTTATGCTCTAAAATCACGTAGATTTAGTCCCTTCTCTTATCATTGTTAACTTTGATGTTGACGTGACATACAAATTTCTGTGTTAATTTGTCCAATCACTTTTAAGGAAAATGATTTGGCAAATGATTAACATCCCGTTCATACAATCAGATTTCATTTAGATTTTATTAAATATAATGAAATTATTAATTAAAAATAGAAATTACAATTATATAGTGTTGAAATTGTAAAAGAAATCCTAGTATGTGTCTATTAATTGTCAAATCATTTTCATTAAAGGTGACCGGACAAGTTGAGACAAAAATCTGTTTGTCACGTTAGCACATCAAAATTAACTGTGTTATGGAGAGGGACTAAACATACATGATTTTAGAACATAAGGAACTCAAACCAATGGTTTTAAATTTTAGGGACTAAAACCAAATTCGGGTCACACTTCAGGGACTAAAAACACATTTAACCCTTAATAATTTCATTACATTAAATAAAACCATAAATGAAATCTGACTAGATGAGCTAAAGTGTTAATCAATTGCCAAATCATTTTCATTAAAGGTGACTGGAGAAGTGGACACAGAAATCCTTTTATCACGTCAACATCAAAGTTAACGGTGTTAAAGGAGACTAAATTTACATGATTTCATAACATTAGGACCCAAACCAATAATTTTAAACTTTATAGACTAAAACCAAATTTAGTCATACTTCATAGACTAAAAATATATTTAACCCAAGAATTTATTTTTTAAGAATTATAGTTTCTTTGTATTATTAGCACATTGACCTTTATTACTCCCGTGAATTGTTGATTTTTATCAACCAAGAATTGTTTACTTGAAATCAATGCTTTTTTTTTTTTACCATGAATTTCCCACAAGAAAAATATAGGTTTAACCATGCAAGAATAGTGATTCAAACTCTGAACTTGTAGTTAAAGTGAAAATGTATTGTGACCATGAGAAAGTTTAGCGTTCGAATATTGGAATGGGCTCTGACCGCTCTGTTTTTACCTAATCAGTAGCGTCGGCTCGAGGGTTAAACTATGCATGTGACGATTCCCAATAAAATGAAAAAAAAAAATTGTTTAACTATGTTTCTTAATCACAAATAAGATGATGCATATTTATTTTCGAAAGCTAAGGGGTAATTAATCAGAGATTACATTGTAAGCCCCCAACGCCGGCAAAACTTGGTGCCGGCAATGGAAATTCTGAAGGATTGCATACATATTTGAATGTTTATAATTCACATATTTGAATGGTCTTGATTATATTTTCTAAGCTTTTATGTTTAGTCAATTATATTAGTATTTGGTACATTAGTGATAGAGGATCAAACCTTTATAGAGCTACAAACTTGTTGGTTTCGTGTTCTTTTATTCATGTAAAAATAAAAATCTTAGTTGCCGGGTATCACAAAATTCGTTATATATGAGAAAATAGATACAGATACGTTAAGAATCACTGATCATTTAAAAAATTAATTTTGATTGTAGTTTTAATACGAAAAGTGATTAGTATAATGATCATTACAGTTTAGAGTGTGAACAATTTATAATAGTGGGTGAAATTCCTTTTTTATTTTATGTTTAAACATTTCTTTTTGCCTGAATCAGTGTTGGTGCATCCCAACAAAAACCTAAGGTTTTCTGCATTTTAAATCAGTATAAAACTGCATTTATTATATTGATTGTGTAATTTGTCAGTGAGTCAATGACAGTTTAGTTTTCTTTAAAATCAAGGCTATCTGATGGCTGTCAGAGAGTCAATGATGTAGAGAATCATATATTTTCTGGTTATAACATGTGGTATGTATGTGTGTCTAATTATTTTATTGGTGCAGTATATTTTTTGCTGTTGAAGAATGTGTTCAAGTTATCTTATATATCTCCATTCACAAAATGTCTCCTCTTGAAAGGTAAAGGCTTGGGATAAGTGGTAGGGATAGAGAGGTTTTGTCATGTGATGTGTATTAATTTCTTCAGGAAAGGGGCTTGCCTTAGCTTATCTATTGTACTGATAAGGTCTAAAAAACCTGTGTTATTTCTTTGGTATAGAGGACTTGATGCTGGCTATGTATCCCTTTCTTTATGACTAATTATATTGTTTCCAATTTTATGTTCAGTTCGGTTGTGGTTATTATCAATTATGTGCTCTGTTTTCTTCTGTTCTGTACCCCTTTTGTTAAGTGCTTTTCAATGTGTCCTTTCTTCTCTCAGCTTGAAATGAAGTAGATTAGTACATTTTTTAATACCTTATACCTATTATTTCCCTAGTTTAGTATGTATCTGCTGTTACTTTTCACTTTGATTATACTTAGGTTTTGTAATTTCTGGTATTTCAGGCAGTAAGAGATGAAAATCTTACTGTTTAGTGTTTCATGGGAGGGTAAAGGATTTATTGGAGATTAATTTTGAATATATGTAGAATGTGGGATCAAAATTGAATAAGGGTTCTGGATTTATTTTCTTTTTATTTTAACTATAAAAACTCTGAATAAAAGTAAGCCCCAGCTCAAAAGGTTTATAAAGGCCTCAGTGGGATACAAAATCTACTGCTTGATGGTACTCAGAACTCATATAATCGAATTTTGTTGCATTTTAGAAGTTGTGTTTATGATGCTTCTTCAACGCTATTAATAGTTCTGTCAGTACTTTTTGGATTTCATTATTAGTTACAGCAATATATAAGCAGGAAAGTATTAGTACTCTAAAACGGTTGTTCTTCCATGTGAAACACACTGAATACAGACACCCTGGTCACTAAAAAGTTCTTTGCCAATCTTAAAATTTACAAGGTCCCCTTTATATGATCTCACAAATAATTTTCCTTTATTTTAATTCAATTCACTTAACTTGATAGGTGTGAGTTTGAACTTTGAAGTTTTAGACTCTCGTGTCAGAATGCATGATTCTAATTATACCTTCTGTTTTGAACCTACAATTATGGAATCACCTGATTCATGCAAACAACCCCACCTAGTGGAATAAGGCTTGGTTGTATTTGTTTTGAACCTTGCAGATTCTCAGGTTTTGGACTCTGGTGGAAAACCGATTGCATTCAGTAGAATCTTATTGCAGTGAAAACTAATAAGCGGATCAGCACAACTTTAACAAGTCCAATTGGTGTCTGTCTCTTAATTTCATCTATGGTGTTGCTGAGAGCTCCTAACCCGTGAGATCATATAATGTATTATTTAGTGGGAATGGATCCTCTCATGCTAAAATTTCCACATGACAAAAAAAATTTGTGTTTATCTTTCAATTCATAGATATTAAATAGGTGAGGTTCTACCAAAATTTGTAAATGCTTACCAAGAGAGAGATTGTTATAAAATTTTCATATGACAAAGTTAAATGACATATGATTATAGATCATGATATCTGCACTAAAAAACTTTCCAGTATCATATTCATGAAGTTGGAACCACTACTGCTCATTTTTCACCATAGGATTCATGTTAAACATTTTCCACCGTTCTTTTGACTCAATTCACATATTTTCATTCAGAACGATTTAACTTGTATTTTGCTATTCTATTCACCTTAAATTATGATGTAGGCAATGGTTGTGCTTTGTCAGATGTTAAAGAATCAGTCAATGTGATAGGCCGAATTCTGATGGGCATGGGCCTGCTGTGGGAGATGGCTCAAGGTCATTGAAGGTTTATGTCATAAAATTGAAATAGAAGGCAAACTTGATCTATTAGTGCTGCTATATGGGCAGTTATAATTAACGTATGAGACAATTATTTTTTATATGTGGCAATTACCGTTGGTGTTATTAGGGTGTATGTTATGTAGTTAACAGTTATTTTCTATTTGTGGCAGTTACTATTGGTATTGATAAGGTGTATGTTGCCTAGGCAGATATGAGATTGCATTTTGTTGATGTGTTAGGGGGGAAATCCTGTGTCTGAAAGTATTATTCTCAAATTTGGCCTACAAACCACATTAAATCAGTAATAAATATTCAGTATTATGTGTAATAAATATTTAGTATTCTGTATGTTAATTCTTGAGTCCAGTACAATGCATCTGAATGATTCTGTGTATCAAAATTAAGTTTTCAGTGCATTGCATTCTTTGATCAGTCTTGTTGATCCTATTATACATGTTTTGTATTTTGAATAACTTTGCTATCTCCTCATTTCTCAACCACCAAGGTTATCATTTAGATTAAGAAAGAAAAATTGGATAGAGTTGAGATCTCAGATATGAATCAATGTCAATATAGAGATACAATCAATGTTTTTTTGGAATAATCAAACTATGATTGTAGTAGCTCCTTCTGGTTCCTTTTATTTAGGACTGTGCAATATTGTGAATTTGCAGTTCATACAATTTGTGATCAAGTTAGACTTGAACAGAACGAGTAGGCTGAGAAAACATTAGTATTACTTTGATAGCTTCTATCCGCATCAGACTTCAGGTAGCAGACCAGTTGCAATAACTTATTGGCTATTAAGAATGGGTTTACTATAGAGTTGAAACTTTGAAATCTACATGAAGTTCTCTCTGAATGTAACCAAGTAGGAAGGACTAATTATAGTGTGTTTGGTTTTAAATAAAATCACGTCACAAACGTGAATGCGAGCCGGTAGTAGCGTTGGTCCATATCTGTGTTAACAATGTAATTTTGATGAAAACCAAATATGTTAGGATAAAATTGAAAATGCATGTAGAAGTCACTTTACACTTTCCTTGGATCAAATGAGATTGCTAAACAGCTCAATTCTTTCATCACAACGCTCATGTAAGGGCAAAATTAAGGTTTATTTGTTTTAGATTTTGATAGAATTGATCTTAAAAGAAAATTGATGTTAAAAGTTTATTTAAATATAAATATAAAAATAAAAATTTAATCACCTTTACAGCTTTACTTGCTATAAATGAAAAAAGCACTTAGCTTTCAAGTCTGAACTTGGGTTTGCTTGTGACAGATATTCGTGCCAACCGGAATATCTTTTGCACTTTTTCTTTTTTTGGATAAGTTACTTTACTTGCACTATTCAGTGAATTAGAAATACAAAGAATTATTTGTCTCAACCTTTTTCAGCTAAGAATCATTTTGTTTTCCATCCTTTTATCTCAGTAAAATCATAATTTGGTATAATATTCATTTGATCACTCATTAGTCCATACCTAAGCTACAAACTTTGTCATTTAGTTGGAATCTTGGAGAGACCAAAGAAACATATTCTATACCTTGGCCGGCTTGGCCTCTTCTCAATCATGCATGTTTGTTACAACTAACACTAATTAAAGTTCCTTAGTGGCTCACTCAATCAGTTACCCCACCTCCATCTTCAACAAGTATATATTGCTTCTAGCTAACAGCATCTTATCTGCTAAAATTAAAGATAGTTCATGTTGAGTACCAAAAGCATGAAAACAATTTCACGTATTAGAATGAGTAAAGTCACGTAAATGATTTTAAAACTTTTATTAATATTAGGTGATTATTTTTAAAATTTATATAAAATCATATAAATTGAGTGTTACCACCGAGCACGTGGATTAACTGGTACGGGACTGTGTCTGGAGTTCGAGTCATGGTATGCGGCTGTGTTAAATACTTGGATAGAGTGTTTTGTCATCCATAAAGGTCTTACTCCTACCCGACTTGAAGTGCTTCCATATAGGATAAATGAGGTCTTACACCAAACAAAAAAATATAAATTGAGCGTTACACAAATGTCAATTTCAAGATACACGTTTTTAGTAAGAAATTTTGGGCTAACCAAAGAGGTCGTTAACTCATCTTTCCTACCAGAAATGTGAACTTGTCTGTTTCTTCAATATTTCCTACCCTTTATAGGCCCCCTTGGTAACTACCGGTGTCCCACTACCTAAGTCCTCCTTGCCCCCACTTCCCCAGTATTCCATATCTCCGAAGTGTTCTTAATAGGGTAGAGAACAGGCATGAGCCGATAAGTTGACCCAGAACTCGGCCCAATATCTGAGGAGTACACAATCCTCCAAGCCTGAGCGTATCGGAGGATACTGCGTAGAGCTTGTAGTAATCAGCCTAATATCTAAAAGAGTACATTACCGAAGAAAAATGTTTGGTTTACAATGTTTTTGTGTGTAGCACAGGTTGGTTCGCTTGAACTATAATGGAAGAATGCTTCACCTTCTAAGCATTGAGAGAAAAAAAAATGTCCCTTTAGGTTTTACTCTAATTATAGGAAACGAAAGTGGAAGGAAAAATTAACAAGTAACAACATACTCAGTGTGTCAATTTGACACAGCTAGGATGGGAGGCAGTGAGTCAAATAGAAGAGCTGGTGAAAGGCATCGCCCACAGAGAGCCACCAACCGTATTAACATTCATAGAGATTTCCAGATTCCCACGCCTAATAAAACAGTTACGAATTTGGGATCTTACACTACATATGGGGCCAAAAAACAGTGTTAAAGTGAAATTGAAGAGACCTTAAACCGAGGGGGAAAAGAACAACTTGCTAATTAGATGGTTTCCAAGTTAAATTTGTGAAAGCGAAATGGAGAGAAGATCTTATCCAGTTAAGAGACATTACGATTGGGATGCTTATTTGATCGATCATGTTAATTGCGTGCTAGTCAAAGTTATTTGCAGCAAAGTCAATATTCATTTAATCCATTAATTTTAAGTCATTTCCCTTTCGGCGGCTAAATAGTAAGGTAAAATCCTCCTTGTATATATGCCCCAAAATATTAACATGGATGCAATTATCAAAATGTTTTTCTTAATGTTTGTAAATTGTAAATAATATCTTCATTTAATAAAACTTTCAGTTGTGGTACCATTTTTTAACGCAAGCCCCACCACAGTTAAAGTGCATATTGAGTAGTTGTTGAAACTTTCATAAAACGTCAAAGGGATATTTTTTTATACTATATAAAATTTCAAACAAAACCAAAATGACGAAACGTACAGGGATACACCAACCAAATGCCTATTAAAAACAATTAAGAGAACCTCCTGAATAAAATAATTCTATTAATTAATTTCCCTTACTGATTTTACTATAAAGTATTCATTACCTTAATTAATTATTTCCATATATAGTATTTTCAAGAAGAAATATTTTAATTTGAAATGATCAAGCCTTAGCTAGATCATTCTTAATTAAGCTAGCAAGATCAAATTGCATGCTGTGGTTCCACCTTATTTCCAGGCCATTTCTCTTTCTCTCATCACAATTGCAAGAGCGCATTGAGCTGGGACAAAATCATTGCTAATCATATACTATGTTTTAATACGCGTATTTTAACTGTATTTTATCACGATAAAGTTCTAAAAGGGAAACTTTAATAAAAAAGTTGAAATAAAAGGAAGTTTCGTTCATATTAAATTTAAATTGGATATGTACCAAACCAAAGAATAATGATCCTCCATACACCGAAGAGTGATCCTCAAATAATTGATTGGTTCAGCGAATATTTTATTGCAATCGTGGATGACCATCATATATTATTACAACTAAGTCCACAACAACCCTTACCCATTTGGCAGCCTCACTAACTTGATCAAACCAGTGCCAACCAGTTCATACAAAGTCAATATAATAATAATAATAATCATAATAATATTATACATAGAAACCTTCAATTAATGCTATTAACCTTTTCTTTTGTAACTTATAAACTCAATGCTGTTAAAACAGTAACGACCGCCATATGGTGGACTTTCAACAAACGGCTGCGTATACTTTCATTACATACACACACGTTATCAATGAATGAATTGACCACATAATGTTCACAATAAAATATTGTCAACATGTAATAACACCAAGATATTAGAAGTACATTAGAATTCCGTGAGCATAAACATCAATGATTTTTGCCAAACAAATACTAAAAAAAAAAAAAACCGACGAAGAAAAACGCAGTCAAAATTCAAAAACCACCAGTTGTATATATTATTCATTGCTAGCCAGCAGACCCATGTTTCATTGATTGAACAAGTATGAGTTTTACACGCAGAAAACAAAACCCAAATTGCTTATGGATATGTATATACATACGAAAATGTTTTTTTAATTGTTAAATAATATTTTTATTTTTTTTGTTTGTTTGTTCCGTCATCTCCAATGAAAAGTCATCTTCTTCCTCCTTCCTTTACTTGTATCTCACCCTTTAACATCAAACCTCAATTGGCTTTTGCGTATTGACAACAACCATGGCGATTCCACCTCAAACGTTCCCAACCAGAAAACGACGACCCTCCGCGGAGTCGTTTATCTCTCCGAAGCTCACCGACCTCAACCTCCTTCAATCTCTGCTGCACCTCACTCACCAGATATGTTCCCTCAACCCAACCACAAGCCACTTCCTCCTCAGCCGCATTTCCTCCTCCACCATCCGCAAAACGCAGCTCCTTGGTGTCGTTTTCGAAGACCTGCTTCGCGTTTCGAATTCGACTAAAACTTCTTCAACCTCTCTCTGCTCCAACTCTCTCCTTCTCTGCCTTGAGGAAATGTACATCGTGCTGCACAGGATCAAAACCCTCGTTGAAGATTGCTTCAATGGAAGCAAATTCTCCATTCTCATGCAAATTGAAACCGTCGCCGACGCCTTCCACAAGCTCACTGGAGAGCTATCCACGCTTCTTGATATCTTTCCTCTTCAAGAGCTCGACCTAAACGATGACGTTCGGGAACTAGTTCTCCTCATCAGAAAACAGTGCTCCGAATCCAAGCCACTCCTCGAGGAGGAACAAATGGAACTCCGAAAAGAGGTCGTTTCCATTCTCGAAGGGATCAAGAGGGAGATTGTTCCCAATCAGACACACCTGGCTTCGATTTTCGAGAAATTGGAGATTCGAGATTCTTCCAGCTGCAGAGCGGAGATTGAGAATTTACATGAAGAGATTCAGAATCGGAGCGAAGAACAATCGAAATCAGAGATCGTAGCGTTGATCGGGCTAGTTAGATTCGCGAAGTGTGTTCTCTTCGGTGCTTCCACGCCATCGCCGGGAAGTGAGAGTCTCCAGCGGAAACCGTCGTTGGAGATTACGGTTCCGGCAGATTACCGTTGCCCGATAAGCCTTGAGCTGATGCGGGACCCTGTCGTCGTGGCAACAGGACAGACGTATGATCGTGTATCCATCAAGCTCTGGATGGAATCTGGGCACAACACGTGTCCCAAAACGGGTCAAACATTGGCCCACACTGACCTCATTCCCAATCACGCCCTCAGGAATATGATAGCCATGTGGTGCCGTGAGCAGAGAATCCCGTTCGAAGCGGAAACGGTAACTGGTAAAATCAACGGCGGCATAACAAACAAAACAGCTTTGGAAGCCACCCGAATGACGGCGTCATTTTTAGTCAACAAGCTCAAGGTTCCGTTAACGGTTTCCGTTCCGGATTATCAGTCGATGGAAGACACAAACGCCGTCGTTTACGAGCTTCGGGTTCTGGCGAAAACAGACTCAGACAGCAGAGCCTGCATCGCGGAAACTGGAGCCATCCCACTTCTGGTTCGGTACATCACCTCACATAACCCGAGCCTCCAGGTTAACTCCGTGACGACGATCTTGAACCTATCGATTCTTGAAGCGAACAAGGCGATGATAATGGACACTGATGGCGCGTTGAACGGCGTCGCGGAAGTGCTTCGTTCCGGCGCCACGTGGGAAGCGAAGGCGAACGCGGCGGCGACAGTGTTCAGTTTATCCGGTGTGGCCGCGTTCAGGAAGAGGCTCGGGAGGAAGGCACGTGTAATCAGCGGGTTGATTGAGCTCGCGAAGATTGGACCCGAGGGAGCAAAGAGGGACGCGCTCGCCGCGATTCTGAACCTTGCGGCGGACCGCGAGACAGTGGCGAGGTTGGTGGAGTGCGGCACGGTTGAAATGACGGCGCAGGTCATGGCCGCGATGCCAGAGGAGGCAGTGACGATCCTCGAAGCGGTGGTGAAGCGCGGCGGGCTGGTGGCAGTTGCGGCGGCTTACGTGGGGATCAAGAAGTTGGGGACGGTGTTGAGGGAGGGATCGGAGAGGGCGAGGGAGAGCGCTGCGGCGACGCTGGTGACTATGTGTAGGAAGGGTGGATCGGAGATTGTGGCAGAGCTGGCGGCGATTCCAGGAGTGGAGAGGGTGATTTGGGAGTTGATGGCTGTAGGGAGTGTGAGAGGGAGGAGGAAGGCGGCGACGCTGTTAAGGATTCTCCGGCGTTGGGCGGCTGGGTTGGACGGCGGCGAGAGTGAAGGGTTCTCAACTGCCACAGTGGTAAGTTCATCAACTACTGTGGTTATTCCAACAACCAGTTCGTTAGCACAGTGACACAGAATTATTTTGTTAATTTTCAATTTGTAAATTTATCAAAATGTTGTTGTTTCTCCTTTTCTTTAATTGATTTTGCCATCCCTGTAAAATGTAATCTATGGAGCAATGTTTTTTTAGAGAAAATATATATATATATATATCCATTCTTTCATTTGTTGGTGTTTCCAAATTGTGAATGATAAATTTGTGTTGCTGAAATGTGTCTCTTCCCTTATTGGACCTGTTTGCATGGGCATATAATGGAAATTTGGACCTGACTAACGCACTCACAGTCCACTATATTGCATTTCTTTAGTTTTGTCCTGCAAGAGACGGCATGAGCATTTTTCAAGCCTTGTGAAATGTGTTCTTTTTACTTCAATCACATCTATTGGAATGGGATCATATTCTCATTTGAATTCAAAATATGAAGTGCTGCCAACACTGCATGAAGAGATGAAAATGGATGCTAAGAACAGAGAAGGAAAGGGTTTTGGGCGTACGTAGTAAGTTACTTGGTCTTCCTTGTGTGTGTGACATGTTCCTTCAATGATCTTATTATACCAATGGTGCTATTGTAAGTTGGAACATCCTGCATTTTCAACTCGTGTCATGTGGCGTCATTTGATGGAAATTTTTAAAACAACCGTTTCAAGATGAAAAGTCACAAGATCCATGCTTTGGGGGGCAAAGTCAACCAAGTGCAACTACTATCCTAAAGTCAACTGATATTTTTTTTCTTCTTCTTTGTCTTTTTTTTTTTGGTCAGATTTTTTTTCTTCTTTGTCTAAAGTCTAAACTGATATTAGACCTTACCTGGCTTACAGTGAAGCCCAACCTTCAGTGCCCAATATGTCACGACATCAACTTTATGGGCCTCAAATAATGGTAATTGGACTTTTCTTTCCTTTCCCCATCCAAGGGCCAGGCCACCCTTGAATGTGAAAAATGAAAATAGATATTCATTTTCAGAGTTATCGCAACCCGGAGAGTGAGAAAGAAAGAGCTTTTGACCAAAAATAAAAAATAAAAAAAGAAAGAGCTGATTAGTGATTATCCATTACAATCCGTGAGTCTAACTCACTTAATTGAAACATTTTCTTGTAGATTTCAAGTAAAAATTTGAACACTCTCATATGAAACATTCATTTGTTGTTCTTCTTTTCTTTTCTTTTCCTTCTTAGATCTTTTTAACATCACTCTAAGAGTGGAGAGTGGAGACCTCTGTTAGGCCCTAGCAAGGCCTGGTCTTGTACCCAAAAGAAAGAAAAATATCAATAGACTGATATGGCATGAGAAAGCAAGGCGTATAATAATACAAAGCAGTAACAAACAAGGAGGATAACACTGGCACAAGGGACATCCTTTGTCCTTCCTAAAACTACAAACAAACTTAATACATACTTCAACCATGACACTAACACTTTTTGGTCCCCTCTTTAATCAATTCATTTCATTCTTGATCATGTATAGATTCTGGTTTCGACACGCACACACCACCTAGACCGTTAAGATGGCCTCCAGTCTTGTACCTTTCCATACACTATGAGGGGGACCAGTTGACCAAATTTCATATTTTGTATACTAACAAATACATAGCAACAAACCCCCAATCTTCTTCCACTCAGGCTTTTTGGGAGGAAATAATCATGCATGTACATCATACATAATCATAATGCCTTTGCATTTTTGGCTCATGAATGTTGTAATCATAGCAAAAATAAGTCCCCCATTTAATTTTTTCAATATAATTTACCCCTAGCCAGGAATATATGTTTCTGTAGTATGATTCATGTGCACTATGGTACCAATATCATTGAAAATTCTAGGTGTTTGATTTGACATTAATATCACATTCAGATCTGGGGTATCCAAGTCAGCAATCAATTCTGCACTTGAACTTTCTTTCCCCTTTGCAATATTGGAATTCATGACATTGTGTACTTTTTCCCCCATTTGCAGTGGGGGAATTCACGACATTTTGCCTTAGCTTGAAAATTGATTCGTTTTCTTTACCAAAGAGACATGGTACGTCAAGGACTTGCCAAGAAAACGATGGATACACATGGGGCCGAAGCAAAGCTCTAAACTACATAACAAACCCACGTTCTAGTTTCCATAAGCATGGAATAGAAACAGTAATAGGAAAGAACATAACAAAATTGCAGAGTAATCCAAAGTTTTGCGATCTTTCTACTATATGGGCCACTAAGATTTTCCACATTTGGATGCATGTAATCCTGACCCACAACAATCTTCCACCCCCAAAAGCTTCTTTCTTTTCCACACCTTTCGAATTGCTTTCAAGGTTTCTCTCTTTGGGTAATTGCTCTCCCTTTCTTGGAAGAACAAATTTTTAACAGAATCACATTCCTTGCAAATTGCAATAGACCAATGAGCCAATGAGCATTATGTTGTGCATAATAGCATTACTTCCACATTCTAAAGTATATATGTATAGTGCTTATACATTTTTTTCCCTTTTGGTTAAAATAGTCTTTTACTTTACAATTACATTCATGAATAACTACTTGGTTAGTTTTTTTTTTCATGTTAATTAATGTTGGTGCAAGTAAGTGCCTTTGCTGCTACCAAGTCTGTTGCAATTGCACTAGCAGCAATGTAAAGAACTACCATGGGCCACGTTCAATGTGGGCTAATTGTTTTTTCTATGAGACATAGTACAGCATGTAATCCACGTGGAGAAAGAAGCTGTGCCTAAAGCCCAGAAGGCATAAAATTTCTGCTTAGGAATCACCTAGGTGGAAGGGTCAAGACTCAAGGGTGTTTAATTAAAGGAGCAAAAAACCAAAACAGTTATTACCGTGATTATATTATATTTCACAGAACATGTAGTATTTAGGTTAGGTGTTAATTAGTGTCACAATCCTCTAAATGTCATTCACCACCCCTACCCCACCCATCTTCCTTTATGCCAACCTTTTCCTTCCCTTGTGGACCCAAGGCCTACAACCAATTCCAAAAGCCCCTTTCTCTCTCTCCCTCTATTTATTTATTTATTCCTCTATTCTATCCCTACTAAACCAAGAGTGCAAAAACAGACACTGTTGGTGTTATCTGATGTCTCATCTCCCACACATTACATAGAGAACTAGAAAGCATTCAGCAGCTTCACAAACACAAACACAAGCACAGAGAGAGAGAGAGAAGGGGATGGGGAATTACAGGTTTAAGTTATCAGATATGATTCCAAATGCTTGGTTTTACAAGCTGAGGGATATGGGGAGAGGAAAAAAGCAAACAAACACTTCCTCCAGAAACAAAAAACAATCTTTATCAACCTCAACCACACAGTCATCAAAACCAAAACAACCCCACCAATGCAATCCCAGAAAATCATACTACTTCACAAGAGAGCTTAACCAAACCAGCAACAGATTCTACACCTCACCAGCAAACAACCCAAAAATCCTACAAACCAACAATTCCCCTGAACCACCCAGAAGACCATCCAAACAGAGAACCACCAGAAGAAGAAGAAGCACAAGAAGAGTTTCTTCCCCAAAGCTTGTCACTTCCTCTGGTTGTAGCTGCCGCACCACCCTTGAATCCGTGTGGACCAAATCTGATTCCCCACAAGAACACTCTTCATCTCCATTTGATAGCTCTGCTGAGTCAGAATTCCCTGACCCAGAATTCAGAACAGACCGTGTTCTTCCCACTGAGTCATTCGATGAAATGGTTTCTTGTGCTTGCAAGCTAAGTTCCAACCCCATCACCACAGATATTGTTATCGATGTGGACAAGAATTCTCTAGCCAGAAAAGATGATAAGCTTGAAAGGTATGAATATGATACTTTTACAGAGCTGGAACTTCCTCCTATCATAACAAAACCACCCAATTTCAATGACTCTCTGAGTGATACCAAGAAGAAAGAACCCAAACCCAGAAGAAGAATGGCCACACATGAAGAAAAAACCAACGAGGAAGCGTCTCTGAAGGTGAAAATTGTGAAGGAAGACACAACAGCATCAATGAAAGAACAGAGGAATGTCACTGTTAAGAAATTCTCTTCTTCTTCTTATTCTCACTCTGTGAATTCTCCAGGAGTGAAGCTTCGCGTCCACTCGCCGAGAATTGCTAGCCTGAAGGTTCAGTCTCATGGCCGGAAAAGCGTGTCGTCGACGGCGAGCTCTGGCTCCCGGAGAAGCCTCTCTGATAGCTTTGCAATAGTGAAGTCATCGTTCAACCCACAAAAGGATTTCAGAGAGTCAATGGTGGAGATGATTGTGCAGAACAACATAAGGGCCTCAAAGGATTTGGAAGATCTTCTTGCTTGTTACCTTTCTCTCAATTCAGATGAGTATCATGACCTCATCATCAAGGTGTTCAAGCAAATTTGGTTTGATTTGACTGAAAAATAAAAACTTTATTTTATTTTTATGTGTATCTATGTATTATGTAGTAATAATAATAACATATCTTGGTAAGTTAAATAGATTCTAGTTCTAGTGCTAAACCAACAAACACTTGATCATGACAGTGTTAAAGTTTATAAAGTTGTAATTTTCAATTCAAAATTGCAAAATTGAATGCAGAAGCCAAGACCATAAATTGCACCATGTAAAAGGTTGTTGTGACTGTGAATTTGATTTTTTATTTTTTTTCTTTGGGGGTTAGAGAATTTTTGTCAAAAGGGGGAATTCATTAACGTGCTGTAGAAGTGCATAAAGACAAAAAATAGGGTCATGGGCATGTAAACGTGTGGAAATGGTTTCTATACAGAGATTGTCTATTTCCTTTTTCTTGTGTGAATAGAAAGGCAAAAAATAGGGGCATGTTGGTGTTGGCTTTCTACCATATCTTAAGGAGCTTAGAGCACCAAATTTGCGTCTGTTTTTGAGGTACCCTCATGGACCTTTAAGTGGTTTGGGAACAAGACATAGAACTGCACAAAATGAGTATTGAAGTTAAAAATAAAGAATTTAAATAACTATTTTTTTTACATTATCAACCACATTGATCATGCTCCACCCTAATCTTACCCAGATTTTTGTACATTTTAAGAGTGGTAAAGTTACTTTAACTTGCACTCAAAATTTAATTTATGTTATTGGATGTGTAGTGATCCACATCCAGCATCACTGTGGATCTTGCTTTAGCTTTTTCACTGTGGTATATTATGGTATATATTAGCTAGTTATATATGAAAACCAGAATGGATCAACAACCGGTCCAGGGAACACTACGACAACAGTACCTTACCTCGTCCTAAAATGAGGATCTGACTTTGTGTTTGTGGCTGTGAATTATAGTCAACCATTGGCATTCACCATGCCAGCTAAATTTTGAACTTATATATATAACATTTGAAAAATAAACTTAAAGAATTTGTTCCCAGTAAAGTACTACTACGTGTCATTGTTAAATATCAGACGTTTTCACTGAGTTTGCCAAGATCATCCACTAAAAGAAAGTATTAGCACTGAAAACTTATAAATAAATTAGTTTATTAAATTAAAAGTGTTTTTTTATAAGGCCATATGTATCTTTTAGTTCTTTCTTCAAGTATTAATTTAATGCTACATACTGATGGTTTGTTCAATTGAACTTGAGACCTTGACAAAATTAATTGTTTGAGTAGCTAAATATAAAATGATATAAAACAATATATTTATATATTTTTTATATAAATATTTTTTTATTCTATAGAAAAAATATGTTTAGGTAAATATTTTTAAATTTTTTATTAATACTAAATTATTATTATTATTTTAATATTATATAATTTTTTAACAATTAAAATAAATAGTATAAGATTAAAAAATAACTTTTTACTGTTTTTTTAGATTATGTTTATAATTAATTATATTATATATTTTTTTAATGAAAATATTTTATCTTTAGAAATTATTAAGAATTTAAAATTAAAGAAAGAGGGTAAAGGATGATCTATATTATTAAGGATAAAAATGAAAGGAAAAATAATCTAAATAACAATCTATAAATTAGTTGAAGTATAATGTAGTTTATAAGCTATAAGCTAGTGAAATAAATTTATTTATCAAATACTTTTATTTCGGTCAAACGAGCTTATAAGTTAGTCAAGTCAACGCACACCCTTAATGTAAGTGCACACATTGTGTAGTATATGATTACATTCTTGTTTATTATTCCCTTATAAATCAAATTATAATCACTTCATTCATTTCAAATCCTTTCCTTTTTTTTTTTAAATTGCCATTTTCTATTTCAAACATAATTATAAGTATTCGGAGATCCTTTTTTTTAGAGGGAGCGAAGAAAATCGGAAAATGACATAAGATAACTGGAAGGATGTGTGTAAAGACAAAGAAGAAGGAGGGACGTGGCCGAATTAGGGATGTTGTAATTAACTTTTAATTATGTTTTAATTATTGGCAAAATGAAGTGGATGATGATATTAGAAAAGGAAAGTCTTTGGTGTAGGGTGTTACACTCTTTATATGGGAACCTTGGTGGTGTTTCAAAAAATGTTTCATGTGGTGGAGAGACTTAGGAAAGGTATTTTTAGGTTAAAACTACACAAGAAAAAGGTGGTTTAAGTGATGGGGGATATAAGTGAGACAATATTACAGGAAGATACTTGGGTGGGAAGATCAAACTTGGTTAATGTTTTTGGTGTTGTAACATCCCAAAATTAGGACCTAGAAAATATAGTAGAAGCCTTAGGATGTGAATCCCACCAATAGAAGGAGAATTTAGGAGTCAGAGGGTAAGATAAGAGAGAAGATCGGGAATTTATTTAGAGATTGGAGTGTTAGAGAGAATTTAAGGGAGAAATCAAGAGTTAAGCTCCGAACACCCATTTTGAAGAGACTTAAGGGAAACCAAGTTAAGATTCAAAAATGTAAACTATAGAGGTGAGGGAAGGAAAAGGGATAGGCTTTGATTAATGAACTTGGGGTTAATTGATAATTTATATCATTGTTCACATGAAGTGTACCCCGTTGGACTTCAATTGAAGTTGTTGCTCAATTTTAGATTTTAAGCCTAATGACCTATGTGCACTGAGTTGATGATATCTAGAGTTGTAGGTGTTTGATTTAGGTGATTCAAGTTGCATTAGAAAGTTAAGATTCGGGGCTTCAGTTTGATATTGTTTGTTGTGAAAACTTTCAATCAAGTTCGAAAACTTTCTTGATTCTGAAAGTACAATCTGGGACTAGAATCTGAATCCTTTAAAGGTTCTTTTTAAAATTGGGTTTACTCAGAAATTGCATTCAAAGAGTGACAGAATTTTGAATAGATGATTTCTTCAAAAAGAATGAATTCGAAAAAATCAATTTGTAGAATGAAATAATTTCAAAGAGAAAAGAAGAATTAAAACTAAGTTTTGAAAGTTGAAAAGAATTTAAAGTAAATGCAGTAAAGAACTGAAGATAAGATGCAAGAAGTAAAATGCAGAATTTAAACAAAAGAAAGAAAAAAAGTTGCAGAAACTTAAAAGCAGAAAGTAATCAAAGAGAAGAAAACTGTAGAATTGTAAATTGCATTAATGAAAAGTTGGTATGGATACACATACTGGACAATCTCCTTTGTAACCTCTTAGTTGTTTATGATGTTAGACGTTGGGTGTTTTTAGAGAGTTTCAGTAATATGAAATCCAACCCTTATTACATTAGAATTCTGCCTATTTATAGACCTCTATTCCTAACGGCTAACTTACAATATTTTGACACGTTTACCAAGCCTATTTGAGGTGTCAAATTTCTAAGTGTGACACGTATTCAAAGCAGCAACGGTCTTCTACTTGTCAAATAACCGATAGCCTAAGGTCTTGACACTTTTCTCTGAATAATAACTTCCAGTAACTGCTACATTTGAAATTTGAATGATCTTTGAATGGTTTTCCAGACTTCTGACTTTGTAAATTCTTCTAAGTTACTGGGCTCCTTTCAACTTCGAACAAGTCTTCGATTCTGATATGATTTCGAACCACATTGGAAAACTTAACCAAATGTTGACTGACTAATTCCATGAAGTTTCACGTGCTGTAAATTCTGATTGGTCAAGATATTGGTGGACTTGACCATCGACCACACGTGGGTTTGACCTTCAAACTGATTGGACCATTGTGCAGGCACATTAATGGCACCGTCCAATTCTATCAGTATAAATACCTCCTGACTTTGACGTTCTTCTTCATTCCTTTCTTTGTTCAAAAATGAAGAAGTTTCTTCCTTTGGCTATTACGTTCAACCTGATCTTTCTTGATTTCATTTTTTATAAGGTTGACGGAATAGCCAAAGCTATAAGCTTCTTTGATCCTTATTAAGGATTTTCTTAGGTTGAACGTACTAGCCAATTAAAAATTCATTTATACAATGAATGAATCTTCTTTATTACTTTCCCAGCCTTTCTTTGTTATCACCCCATGCACCAAGGGCTGCGCAACCAGGATAACACAATGCTTTTGCCTTGGCTCAATCAAAGCTTGTGGGAAAGAAGAAGGAAAATGAGGGTTAAATGAAGTACAGGGAGGCAGAATCAAGTTCCCTGAAGACCTAGGAAGACATGAGTCAAGTTCTTTGAAGATTTAGAATAGCTTTTATTTCCATGTACTTTTATATTTCTTATGTATTTTTGTTAGGTATATGCACTAGAGACATATATGTTTTTGAACATCCATCAGTTGTATCATGTTATTTTATAAAGGCAATTCATTCTTTTAGAATATAATAAATGTCCTTCGAATAGTAAGCTCAAACTTCATAAGAAATCAAGTAGATGACTTGATCGTAAGATCTTATGAAAAACTATTCTTTAAATAGTCCCTAGTCAAGTATCGTCTTAGGACAAAGATGCATTTAGACTAGTATGTGAGTTCATTGATGATCACATCTCACGGATCATGGATATAAGATATCATGTGCTCACATAGGTACACATTAAGAGTAATGGTGTACTGGACAGACCCACCTTAAGAACGTTGCATGGATTGTTACATAAGTGTCATGAACGTTTCTTAAATTGATAAATGTTATATGAAGTCATTTGACCTGAAATCACTACGATTCCTACATAAGGAATTATATGTTTTAATATCATCAAACGTTGTCCGTAACAAGGTAATCATAAAGTTGATTTTTGGACATATAATAAATTATGTGGTGGGATGTGAGTGACCTAGATGGGATTTGTCCCTCCTATGTAACAAGAGTTATATCTGTAGGCTTCTTGGTAAAGTGAGACTGCAAAATGCATGGCCATGCTCAGGAGGATAAACATGAGATGTTTATTTTCTGTACAGTCTACTTGGGGATCAAGAAAACATAAATTGAACTATACAAGGTTGACACATTTCATGCCCTTGTATTCAATTAGATATTTGGACAAAGGGACATATCATATAAATTATTGTCATAAAATAGGATTCATCAAAGTTGTTGATAATCTCAATATTTGGATAGTGATGTATTGCTAGATACCACTCACTATTTATGATATTAGATATAAAAGGGTTTTATTTTAATATCATGACCAAATATTAAAAGCCTATTGGGTCACATGCATACAACAAGCCGCTAAGAAAGGATAATAATTCTAATTTAATTAGAATTATAACCTAATGGTCCAGACCCATATGTGTTATGGATAAGTGAGTGAAGGGTAAAACCCTAGCCACCACTCTATAAATAGAGCATGAGATGCATTACCCTAGTCACACGAGTAGTCACTCTTACTCTCTAAACACTACTAGCAGAGTTGAGAAGGGTTTCTTAGTCCAGCTGTTGGCGTGGACACCACTAGAGACGTGGCTGCTATTACCTCGTTCGCAATCCTTAAAAGGTACGACCTTTTGTTTTATCCCCTTTTATGCCTTAATTCGTGTTTTCGCATTAACGATCATAACAATGGAGGGAATCCATTTATTCTGCTGCACCCTGACCACATGCTTGATTCCCTTCAATTTTCACTCGAACCTTTTCATGTAATTCGAATTCTATTTGTACATGAATAAAAAGACTTGTATTTCTTTCTTTTTATCCTTCAGATTCTATAGACTATAGAACTCCTTTTCCTTTCCTTCGTATTCAAAAGACATTTCGAATCAAGTATCTACATTCCTTTTGAATACATATAACCAAATGCCTTAAATTTCAAATTCAACATACATAAACTTCAAACTTCACTAAGTTATAATGTATTTCGATTCATAGTATGCTTTTCGAATCTTTTTATTGTATACATCAAACTCGAAGATACCAATCCTGTAATCACTTAGTAAAATTTGTAAATTTCACCCCAACAGATATGCTACACGATAGTATTACGATCTCATTTTTATCTCCAAACAGGCCCGTTCTCGCTCGAGCAAGAAATCCTTCACCCAAGCGAGAATATTAGCAGAAACATGGAAATTTGCTTTGATTTTCTCACGCAGGCTCGCTCAAGCAAGAATGAGCGAGCTTTCCACTCTAGAGAGCCCTCCTTTTCTTGCTCACTCTCGCTCGAGCGAGCCTGAGCCAGAGCGCGCGAGTTGGTCCTCATAAAAACACGGTTTGAGCTCATTTTTTCTCATTTTCTTCCATTCTTTCACTTCTAGAGAGAGAACCCTAGAGAGAGGAAGGAACTTTGGGATCTTAGAGAAGGAAGAGGAAGCCAAGAATTGCTCATCCCAACCCCCTCCACTCATTCCCCCTTTCTATTTGAGTTCCCTTGAGGTGAGCATAACTCACACACTCCACTTCACCTTTGAATGAAAACTCTCCTATGAACCCTAATCTCTCTTCTCCCTTTCTCTTTGCTTATGGTTGTGTTGTTGTATGTATTTATCATGATGATGCCCATGAGTATGATTGTGATGATTGGGGTTTGGGATAGGGTTCATATGTTAAGGTTTTGATTATGGTTATGAGAATGTATATGTACACTATGAATCATGTCTCATGTGTTGTTATTGAGTGATGCAGTAGGGCTTTGGCCCCCAGATAACCAAAAAATGTATTTCAAGCTTCGACTCCCAGTTAAAGATGAATTTGGCTTCGGCCCCAATTCACCTTAATCAATCAAAATTGGACTTCGGTCCCCAGTTAAAACACGGGTTTCGACCCCCAGTAATTGGCAATGTTATACCCAAGGAAGAAGTTCCTTTAGTTTGAGCTCAGGTCTAGCCCCAGATAGTGATAAGACCTTGTTTGTCGGGTAATGTAGGGTCATGCATATACATGTTTACCATAAGTTAAGATATTATGTTATGATGTGATTACTCTCTTGTTGCATTGCATTTGCTTGCTGACCCACACTGCCTATTGCATAGTTATGCTCACTGACATTAGTCTCACCCCATGTTTGTGGGTTTATTTTAGATATGTAGGATTGTCTGGCTGGATGCATGGACGGAGAGTTAGAAGCTCTTTAGTGGATCATTCCACCTTTAGTTATTTATTTGAATCCCCTGAGGGGAACTAATGTATACGAGTTATACCATGTTGAGTTAGATTATAAATTTTGTATTTATTGATGATGTTATTTTGAGCCACTGAGTGACATGTGGATTATGAGATGTATGATGTATGACTCGATGTATTCAACTTATGTAAACTTTGGACTTACATTAAGCTTTTGAGGTGTTGTTTGTTACGATATCGATAATGAAGCGAAATAATTTCAGAAATTCGGGAATTTTGCTTCAAATGGGCTTAAGTCTTGGATTTAAAAATTAGGACATTACAGGTGCAATGTCTCTAAACACAAATATGGTGCAAGATCTTCTATCGTACACAAGAACATAAAACTTTTCTAACTCCTAGTGATCAATCATTCAAAAGGGTGATCTCCAAGAGAGTTTCCAGGTCCAATTTCGAGTTGAAAACCCATTTCTCTAATATGATATTTAGTTTTCGAGAGACTCATTGTGTCACATTGTTTCATTTATTAGTATTCATGAGTTTAACCTCAAGGTCAAATATGTCCTTAACTCATCTATATGGAATTGGAGGACATATTTACCCCTCTAAATAATAACATAAAAATGTAGATTAATTAAATCTTTTTATTATGTCCAATATGATGATGTGTTTGATTGTATAATCAACTGGATTCATAATGCCCCGAGTATTTATTATCCTAGATTAACCTATTAATGGCTCCTCACAAGGTATGAGCCTTTTCACCCTCAAAATTAGAGGGCATGGATCTAGAAAATTCAAAAAGGCCCAAAAAAAAATTAAAATGCTTATGCGGTGGCCTCTTGTAATGCCTTGCCCACCAACATCCGGTGGCATCAATGGAACCAAAATTTACATGGTTGTGTTGTTCTTTTCATAATAAGTTAAAAGTTGCAATGAAAAAGTAAAAATAAATGCATAACTTACACTGCTTAGTTTAGCTTTTACCACTTAAGCATTGTCTGTACCCAAATCCAAAATATGACACTTCGTTATTTTTTCTTTTGTTTCATTTTCATTCGAGCATGACTCCTTCAACAACATCAATTCATTTCCGGTCAATGTTTATTCTTAAAGTAGTTTATTCCTATAAGACCATCTTAATGCTTTTGCTAACACCAGAAACATTAACACAAACTTAATATGGAGAAATGGGAAAAACAGTCAATTGTTATGATCAGAATAAGAATGAGAAGGGTACCAAGTAAATTCCTTACTTAAGTGGGAACAAGGTACATAACCTACTAAATAGGTCATCAGAAAATTATGGTTGGTTTGAGCGGATCTTGGTGATACAAATTAAAAGCGTGTGAGATATCTTCGCTATTCTTTAATCTAAACATAATAACATCAATTTCTTGCTTTTACATTCTTGCATCACAATTAAAAAGGAGAAAAATAATTAAATAGATAAATCTCATAACAAAAAAGGAAATATTCCTTTTAAAAAAGAATCAATCCCATAACTGATTTGATTGAACACCGCAGTCATCACATGTAGGTATAGATGAAAAAGCATAGACAGATGGAAACAATTTTCTGCCATGTTTTTTTTTTTATGTGAGAAAGATAGGATAAATTTATTAGCTTGAGACATGTGGAATCACATTATATATCCTCAAGGATTTATTCGCTTTGAGCGAAAAAAACCCCCATAATATAATATACTCTTCTAAAAAAACACTACAAGAAATTCACAAATTAGCGACGGGTGGAAGCCGTTGCTACGAGAAAACATCGTCGCTACCAGCTAATTAGTGACGGCCACACGGACGTTGCAAATTTGCTTGTCGTTAATACAATAGCGATGAGCAAAAACAATCGTCGCTACGTAGCGTATGCTAACCCGACACTAAAGTCGTCATTATATATGCTGAAGTTCGTCGCAACGTCAAATGATCAAAGGGCCGTAACTAAGCCGTCACTAATAATTTAATTATTTTTTAATTAAGTTTTTTAATTAAAAAATTATATATAGCTAATTAAATAATTAAAACATATAAATAGAAATTATATAAATAGATAAATTTATATAAATGATACTAATTGTTAGTAACTAATTATATAAATTATATAACTAATTAAATTATATAATTAAAACATAATTCAAATATAACCAATTAAATAATTAAAACATATATATATAAATAATTAAATTATCTAACTAATTAAATTAACATGGTTTAAATATAACTAATTATATAAATTATAAATAATTATTATAAACAGAAATTAAAAAAAAACAATTAAAACTTGTCTGGACTGTGGACGCTGGTTGTAGGTGGTGGACGGTGGTCAACCAGAGTTGGACGACGACGATGCTTTGCAAGAAGGAAGCAGCCACTGAGGTTGTTTGAAGGTTTGGATCAGTGAAGAAGCTAGATGAGTAAAAGGGAGAAGGTTTCGGACGATGGAGAAGGGAAGTTGAGAGAGCTAGCGAGAAGGAGAAGGAAGCGCACCGGATTAATGACACAGTTACTCGTTGATTTTCGCATTTAATGACACATAAGATGACACATATGCATGCCATGTACGCTTATTTTGTCAACCTAAGCTGCCACACAAGCATTTAATGGAGATAATAAATGGTGCACTAACAGAGGGACCAAATGCGAATGTATTATAATTTTTGGGGACCACTTGGGAAAAAAATTTTGGGGGACCAAATGGGAAAATCGGGATATTTTGGGGGATTAAAAACATAATTTAACCATTTTTTAATATCATAATAAGAAAATGAATTGCATTCCTCATATTACCCTTCACGAAATACTTTAATGTTATTGGATCTTGTTTTAAATGAAAACACTCTCTCTATTGGTACATGGTTCATTAAATGAGGTTATTGCAAAATAAAATACAAATTAAAAAAAATGGTATTTTGGGATGAGGTTATAAATAGAGTAAAAGTAGTTGAGATTTACTTATATTTTAGATAACCATATATGATCCTTTTTCAACTTGTATACGTGTCCGAAGGAAATATATCTATATGTATTTACAAAATTATTTGATATATGTCAATTTTATTTTAATTATTTGAATCAATAATCAGATCCTTATTCTCAAAAAGTTATGGTGAACTTTTATAATTTTAAAACCCCGTAATCTTACTTATGTTATTCTCTTTATGAAGCTTCCTACACAGCATTTTTTCAAACTACTTATTATATCCTGGTATATTTTACAGGCACGATGACTGAAATCTAAGGATATTGATTCTGATTATCCTTTCTCATCTTGGGTGTCTACATCATCATCCTGTTTGTCTCTGAACTGAAGCTTATAATTTTGTTTCCAGTCTAGTTTGCTTTAGTATTGTTCTGGCTCTTTCTTTCAAGGTGGTGTTGTGTTTTGTGATCTGGTACTAGTGTTCTGTTTCGTGCTGTTTTTATGGTCTGGTACAGGTTTTTGGACCTATTGTGGTTATAAATTTCAGATGGTGGTCATAATGTTTTCCTTCTAGATGTTGTTGCTATGCTGTTGGTTTTCACTCTGCTGGTTGGATTACTCTCTGCTTTCTGCTGGCTTTTGATTCAAACTATCTCTACACTCGATTGTTTTTTGCTTGGTGCTTTACTAAGGTCTTTAAAACTGTCAAATACATGTATTGTGAATTTATTAATGACCTCACTTGCATTATTCTACTACTCAAGATATTTGAATTGATTGTTATCTCTTTGTTCCTTGAATTTCGTTCTACCGGAGTTCTATATATTTTGATCATTTCTTTGGGTTTGGATTAGCAATGGATTATTGGTTAGGCTATAGTGCAATAATCCTCTTATCTTTGCTTGGAAGACTCTCTCAAGCTACTGCATTTTTTTCTCTTACGCCTGTTGGTTCATTCTTGTGGAAATACATTACTACGAAGGTGGCTGCTACTAGATGGCACTGTTACTATATGTGATGATTGGTGGGAGTCACCTTTGTTTCATGCTAGATTGTTATCATAACCTGCATGTCGGTACATTTTATTTGGTCTTTTATCTTGGGCTCGTCATTTTTCAACTTTTTAGAAGTGTGTAGTCTAGAGTTGGAGTGCAACATTATGCTTGATGTTTTTTTTTCCCAATTGAAATGAGGCCAAGAGGCCAAGAAAAACAAATTGCATCATAACTCTACGACAATGACTAATTCCTAAAAAATCCTGCCATAAAGAAAGGTAAGCAAATCCTGCCATGTGAAGTCCTACTGGAAGTTGATACGCGTAATTAGCTAACCAGTCCGGAACATAATTACCCTCACAAAAACTATGTGAAAATTCTACAGTCCACTGACGCCCTTTGAATTCAGAAATAACATTAAGCAAAGAAGCATATGGATGGGTATTAGGATATCCCTGGAAAATGAGATGAATGGTTGAATGATAATCACTTTCAGTCCACACTTTCTGAAATCCCTTATCCCAAGCTATTAGAAGAGCTGTGTAAATACCCCACAACTCCATGCCTATAACAGTATCACCTCCCATATTCCTAGCAAAACCTCCTACCCAAGCTCCCCTTGAGTCTTGAAACACCCCACCACAAGCTGCCTGATGATGACCACCTCCCTAGGGGAACCATCCACATTACATTTAATCCGGCTCTCGCCTGGAAAACTCCACCACAACTCCTTTTGCATGAAAATAAGTTGCATATGAGAGGAAACTCCCATGCTAGTGCACACATCATCTACCCACCACACCCACATTCTTTTGCATAAAAATGTTTGTTTTAAAAACCACAATAACAAGTTTTCAGTTTTTGGTTTTGAGTTGTAAAAACTTGATTGAAAATTTTTAAAAACCAAAAACTGAAAACTTGCAACCATCCCGAACGACCCCTTAGTTATTTGTTGGGTTTGACTTCTCCTGTTTCCCAATTAGCTTTGTATATGGGTTGGAGCACCCCTTATACTCCCATTTATAAAATTTATCTTTTGCTTAGCAATTTTTTTTTACATGTACGGTATTGACATTTTTCAATCACAATAAAAATCATTACATTTAAACTTAATTTTTATTTATTAAAAGTTAGGATAAAGTAACTAAATTTATACATTTATATACCTAACACAAACCTCTCAATATTTACATATTCAATTTAAAATTAATTTATTCCTTCAAACTATTTATAATATATCTATATATCAAAATTCCATTGTGATAATTTATATTTATGAATATTGATTTCTTAATTTTATTACCATTTATATATTTAATTATGTGTTTATATTGTATATTGTTTAAGTTAAAAATACTAGCTTTAAATTATTTTAACACAAAGCACTAGGATTGATAGATAAAAAATTGTTTCAACTTAACCAGTAATTTAACGTTAAGATTGTCTCATGCTATTTTTTATTATTAATTTTTTTATGAATTAAATTAAATTTTAAGTTTTTTTTTAATTTAATTAAAGTTTTTGTTATATAAATTATAAAAGCATTAGTGGAAAGCCCAACAGAACCATACGCCGTCACCTAGGTTCACCGTGCGGTGTGCCCTTGTCTCTGTTTCCTTCTCTCTCTCCCTCACGCCTTGCACCGCCGCCGGAGAAGACACTCGGACCTCCCTCGCCTGCTCGCAGTCGCCACCGGTAAGCTCCCTTTCTCTTTCTCTATCTCTGTTTCTCTAAGTATTGTTATATGACTTATTCTAAAAAATATGAATGTAGCAAGTTGTCCAAGAATTGAACAAAAAAAAAAGAGTTTTGAATGGGGGCAGGGAGGGCAAATTCCACTCCTGTCCTACTTGTTGCCATGCCTACAAGAAAAATGCTGTCTTCGAACTTAACACTTTCTCTCTTTGTGTCTAACTAGCAACAATGGCGGCCCATGATGGTGGTATCAAGTCAACAACGATAAATGGGGTGAGGATGTACACAATAGCATCACAACAACCTTCACATTCTTCTTGGCTCCCCACTAAGAAGCAGAAATCTCATCGCAACATCAAAAGTAAGTACCTCCCTTTTTTTTGTGTTTTGTTTTCCTTTGTTCCTTTTCTCTTATTCACTTGTTTGTTTTGTTTGTTAGGTTACACGCAAAGTGTACAACTGCTAGAAGACTTGAGGTTCACAACTGCCACGACCAAGATTAAGGCAACTCGTGATGGCGAGTATATCATAGCATCAGGTAGACTAATATTGATAATTCAGGCAGAAGGTGACTTAATTTTTGTAGGATAGGGATGATATGGATTATACAAATTTTAGATGGAAAAAATGTTGGAGTATTGACATTTCATGAGAATAGTCAACATGTCTAGTCACCTGTCAAACAAGTCACAATATGTAGGTTTCTACGAGCAGGGCTGTTCTAAAGGAGAACTAATGAACACAAACTAGGATTATTAGAATTTTGACACTATTTGCAGAGACTAGTTTTGAATCTCACTTGGGCCTTGAGTAAAAAAATTACAGCAAGAATTTGTAGCCAGGTGTGTGAAATAATGACGAGTCACATGTTGAAAAAGATAGTAGGTTTGCCTCCTAATGAAATGCATTTGTTAAGCTTTTGATGAAAGCATAGAAAATGTGGCAAGGAAAGATAGATATTAATTCAAAAGTCTTGGCACTCATGTTCATTCAATTTTTGAAGGTATATATCCACCGCAAGTAAAAGTGTATGAGGTTAGGGAGCTGGGATTGAAGTTTGAAAGGCACTTGGATTCGGAAATAATTGATTTTCAGGTAATTTAACTAGTTTTAGTTGAAAAAAATTGGTAGCTTGATTCCTGTGGAACTAGACATCAGTTCTCCATTTTTGTGTTTTAAGCTGTATTTCTAAGCTGCCATGTAGTCACTGGAGTTATATATTTTGTTTTATAGATACTGCTGGAGTGTTGGTCTTGTTTACCATTGAATTTGAGAGTGTGGGTGATGACTTATCTCTGTCAAAATCCACCAGTCTATTTACCGTAGGTTTTATTCTAGTGTATGCATAAATTGGTATGCTACAGATGCAATTCATACCACCTTGGCACCTTTGAATCATTTCCACCGTTATTGCTTGTCAAAATTCTCCATGCCTCTTTAAGCTTTTTACTTTGAATATGAAGGTTGATATTGGACGAGTTTTGGAACTTAAGCACTTATTCATTAAACTTTTCTGAGACTCAGATGCTTGAATAAGAACCTTTTTCATGAGTTAATATGAGAAGCTTATTGAAGTTAGCTCAAAAGAGCTTATAGGTAGGTCGTAAGCTATTATTATATGCTTAACAAAACACCTACTTAAGTGCTTATGACGGTTAGCCCAAATAAGCTCCAGAAAATCTCTTCCAACTGCCCCCCCCCAATGTTTGTGCTTGGACTTTTTGAATCTCTCCCTCTTATTGTCTTTATTGCATCCCTTCCTTGACAGTTAAATGACAAAGTTTGGTGTTGAGACTTCTAATCATTGTTTCTTGTTTATCATCCTTCTTGTGAGGCTGTTAATTATGTTCTGTTCATCTGGTTTGGTGTTATTTTGTTTTTGGGAAGGGGAGGAATAAGGGGAATATTTTGAGCTATCTCTTTGTTGATTTATAATACTCATTTCTTGCAGAAAGTTAAGTGATATAAAAGGGGTTTGTTGGACAAGAATCTTTCTAATGTTTCATTTCAAACATTATCTTTGAACCAAGGTTATCAAATTGAGATTTGAATCGTGAATCGGAAAACCTATTTTTAGAATCATGAATCGAATCTTATTATGAATCGTAACTCGTAAGATTCATGATCAATAACAAAAACAACATAAATATACATTTCCACATAAAGAAACATTTAAAATATAAAGATATTAGCATTTCTAAGTAAAAAAAGTGAATAATTCATTGCATAAACTAATATATAAGCTCATATATCATATATGGAATTCAAAATGATCCAAGATCCAAGTCATTAATCAAGATGACAAGAAAAATCAATGGCTGGCTGCACAAAGTTCAAGTGTTCAAGCACTCAAAACAAACATCGATAAGATGCCAAAATGCATATCCAACTTCCTAATTCTGATGCTGCTGAATAGGGGATAGAGGCAGAAATTCATTAGGGGAGTGGGGGACCATGTTAGCTGTAACAAATCCTATGGTTTTTAGCTAATAATCTGAATAGGGTTAATTGAGGGAAAGATTTCTGGCCCTTTCTATGTAATTTTTTTTAAAAATAAATCACAAAAATACCAAAAATGCTACTTCCATATTTGGGTTGTGTGAACCCAACCCGGTCTATGTGATGCGACATGCTTTCAGAATCGTTGGAATCGCAGTTGGAATGCAGAGAGATTCGCGATTCATGGGATACAGGGACGATACATGGGATATAGGGGGACGATTCAGTGCTCAAAATGGTTCTTCCTTTGATCTGTTTTGCTAAGCTGCGTTTGCGTTTTGAATTACGCACCGAATCGTGTGATTCCTACAATTCTAATAACAATGCTTTGAATCATTTTTTATATCAGATTCACAGAGAGAGATAGGGAGATAGATAGATAGATAGATAGATAGATAGATAGATAGATAGAGAGAGAGAGAGAGGGAGGGAGGGAGGGAAGTTTTGGAGGGAAAATTCCTAGATCTGAAAACTGTTTTTCTGATTCTATTATTGATTCAATGTACCAGAATTCTATAAAATAGAATTCTGAAAGTTACAACTAATACAATAGGCCAAGGCCCAAAACTAAAGACTCAGCTATGAAACACTAACTGAACTAATACAGTGAAATATATCAGCAGAAAAATATTACTAAAAACTACAGCTAAAGCATGCCAGCTACATACACTGATACAGATGAAGGCTGTCCAATAGATAATAGATGTTTAGATTTTTAGTTCTGGGAAGAATTTAAACTCTGATTATTTGTTCATTGTACTAAATTACGGTAAAAAAGTCCTCCTTGACATGGGACAAACTTAAACAAGAAGTTCATATATATATATATATTTATAATAATATTGTCATTTATATTTATATTAATATTTTTGCTGTGTCTGTAAGAATTCTTTTACAAAGGGATTATACGGTTGTGTTTAGCTACATATTTTTGTAATCTTTCATTTTGATAACTAAGTATTTTTTTCTTTTTGTGTAGGTTTTAACAGATGACTATTCAAAACTTGCATTTTTATGTGCTGATCGGTCTGTTTGCCTGCATGCAAAATATGGAAAGCACTACAGTTTGCGAATACCAAGGTTTCTTCTTTAGGCTTTCTGTGTATTTGCTCTTGATGTTTAAACTATAAAGTGTGATTTATGCCAAAAAATTATTATCATTTGATTAGTGGTTGATTCGCTTGATTTTCTTTGATTGTTAGTGGTATTTCAAATTTGATTTTCTTTGATAGTCAGTGATTAATTCACTTGGTTATACTACTATTGTGGGAAATTGAGCTATGTTTTCTGGCAAAGAAATTGAGTTCTCACATGCCGACAACAATGGTGGATATTCATGCTTCGCAGATACTGATTTCAACGCCTTGGTGTTTTTTTTTTTTTTTTGCATTTTCCTTAATTTTAGGGTTAGATTTATAATATAATAGGCTCAAACCGGTTAGTAACAGGTGATTTATACTCTTTACAATGCAAGACCCATCTTGATATTGCATCTTAGACTTACCCCTATAAGATGTTTTATTTTGGTTTTGTTATTGTTTTCCTGATATGCTAGTATTACACATTGGTGATATTTTTCATAAGCATTATGATTAATTCTCCAGAAGGTGTCTTCCAATCCAATTGTAGAAAAATAGAAGTTTGTTGGTTGAATTTTTTTTATCTTTCTATGGAAGAAAACATATTAGATGTCAGAACATTCGAAGTATTTAGAAGCTCAGACTTCTTGGTCTACTGCAAAGAGTATATATGTTATGCAATAGCTACTTTGATAATTTAGTTATGATCAATGAAGTATATATCAATTCCTCGTCAATTTCGCCCATCATATTATGATTTTAATTCTGGTATTGGTTATTGATTGGAAACTCCATTACGTAGTTATGCTGTTTGCTAAGTCGCTTTACTCGAATATTCTTCAATGAAAAGTTATTAGCACAGATATTCAAAATAATTTCATTTATAATAATTGTCAATGGATTTATTCATAATTTCCAGTTTCTTTATGTGAGGAGCTGCAGTTGACCCTCTGGATAAACATGCTTGCTACTTTACCTGTCCTTAATAATCAACTTTTATGAGTATAATAACATGTTGACTTGATGTTCTCTTATGACAGGATGGGAAGGGATATTACATATGACTGCTGGTCTTGTGACTTGCTTTGTGCTGCCTCTTCCCCAGATCTGTACAGAATTAACTTAGAGCAGGTGTTTAGCTTATAACTTGCTATTATGATAGCATCATCAATAGCATACGGATGCCATAAAATCTAACCTCAGAGTTTAAATTATCTTTTAACTAATTTCATTGGTAATTTGGAATGGACCTTTACTAAGCATTGGGTCTTGATATCCCATTACCGGTATAAACATCTTCTGTTCTCTCTCTCGTGATTTGCATCTCTCTTTATAAATCAAAACATACTTGGTTGAGTTGGTTCTTTTTTGTCAGAATTGTGAGCTTTCTTTTCTCTGACTTGTCAGGGGCGATTTCTCTCCTCCCTTAACACACAATCCCCTGCGTTGAATGTAGTTTCTCGAAGGTATTTAGTGGAACTTAAATACCGATTTCTCTACTTTATTTTCTTCACTTTTAAGAGCCTTGTACATTTGCTTACCTTGTATTAAATTAGTGGAAGTTGAATCTTATCTGAATTTTAGCAAGCTTCATGGATTAGTTGCCTGTGGTGGTGATGATGGTGCTGTGGAATGCTTTGATATGCGGGTGAGATCTTCAGTTGGTAGAATTGATGCTGTTGGACCTAGTGGTGATGTTGACCAGGTAGCATTTCTTCTATTTCAGAGTAGCCTAGTTAAAAGTATTAGAATGTTGTATGGTTATGATAAGATGATTTTTTATATTGCAAGTGCTGAAATTGTTGTCATAGGGCAAATATTATGTATTACAATCTTGTATTGTGATCTGCTACCCATTTATGTACTTTTACAAGTTTCATTTGGGCTGGAAACATTTATCCTTCCCCTGTTTCCATATCATAACTGAAACTGGGGTTATAAATTTCTTTGTAAGTTTTGTTGTGTAACTGACATCTTTATTGTTAACCTGTCTATATTTGTAGGAGGTCACTGCATTGGAGTTTGATGGAGATGGGGATTTCTCAATGGCTGTTGGAAGTAGTGCAGGAAAGGTAAGATGCTATTTTAGTTGTTGTGCCTGTGTGGGTGTGTTATAATTCAATAGCGAAAATGAAACTGAGAGAAAGTGATAGAAAGAGGAGAGTTTTGTATGAGAATGAGATGATTGAAGAGAGAGAAAATATTCTGAAACTAAAACTGGAACTTTATGCTAGGTGAATTAAATTTATGTTACAGTGCAAACTATTGCTACCTGAATTGACTGCTGTCAGTTCAAAGTTCTGACAGCAACATGTGCTCAACAGACGCCTAAAACAATACAGACTCAGCTAATCTAACTTTAACATTTCCTCCTGAAACTCAAGGTGGGTGAATCAAGGATAATCAATAAATCACTCTGACTTTGCCATGTAGGTCACAGAACCTGTGATAAGATAGTGCCTTGGTTAGTGTGTCAGCATACTGAGCTTGAGCAGGGATTTGCCACACATGCAGGCTTTTATTTAATGCATTTTCTCTAACAAGGAAAAGGTCTAATTCCATATGCTTAGTTCTGACACGCAGCACTGGGTTACGTGAAAAAGATACTGTTCTTAGGTTATTACAGTAAATGCTTATAGTGGTGATAGGCGCTTGCAGTTCTTTAAGCAAAGTTTGAATCCAAAGTAGTTTTATTGCTGTATTAGCTAACCCCCTTATGCTTAGCTTTATTGCTAGACCTAGCAAAATTTGTTACTTTTGAATACAATTAGCTTCTGTTTTATTAGCTAATTGGTACTTTTACCAGAAATTGTTGTGGGGACATAATTTTACTTGCTAGACTAAATTTCCACATGTATATTTTTCCCCTTCAACATGGATATTTTTTTACATTTAATATTGCATATGCAGGTTCTCATCTATGACCTGCGCTCATCACATCCTGTACGAATAGAGGATAATAAGTAAGTTGACATTCTCATTTTAGATATTTATGTTTGTGTTAACTATATATATGTATATTCTTAATTAATTGTTGGTTAAAAATTATCTTACAGGTATGACAGTCCCATATTGGACATTAAGTGGCACCGTACACTTAACTATGAACAACCAGTGTTGATTACTACTGATAATCATATTGTTAGGATATGGAATCCTGAAACGGTAGAGGAATCGATTCCTCCTCTATTTTCTTGTTTACAGTTAAATGTTATCTTCAAATTGATCTATACACTTTGGGCATGATTAATTTCATTAATTAAATTTTGCTGTGTAGTAGCTGTTTTTGTTAGTTTTGTCATTGATTTCAGGCACTCGTTACAAAGAAAGAACAATGATGTTGAATGACATGGTTGATTTCAAGCATTCAATTGTGACATGTTGGGATATCTATAACATGCTATATTTCGTAGATAGTTGTTTAAAGATGTCAGACTATACTTTAATGTGTTATTTTCAGCAAAATTTTCTAAGCAGTCAAGAACCAGTGAGAAAAGCGGGAAAAAAAACCAGGATAAAATGAAAGAAAGGAAAGGAGAAAGAGAATCAGAGCAGCTTTCTCTGTCTCTGAAAAACTGTTAAACTGTAAACTGAAATCTGAAAACTGAACTGTACAGATTCTGTTATACTAGGAATTCAATTCAAATGCTTAACTGATTCCTAATTACTTTAACCATGTAACAACTAGATCAGTTAAATTTGTCTGCTAAGCATGGACCGTGTTACTTTAATGAGAAGTAATCAGTTAACAAGTAATACAAAAATCCATTTTGCTAAATGTTAATATTTTGAAGTTATAGTCATATTCAACTCATTACCTTCATATTGTGGGTCCCTTAGCAGTTGTCACTATTTTTTATAAATAATATGTTCTTGCAATATCTAAACTAAATTGCACCCACAGGCCACATGCAAGTTATGTCTAGATGAGTGTGGTATGCTTTCCTAATCATTTTAGGTAATGACTGCATTCAGATTGTGTGTTCATTGTCAAATATATGATATATTATAACCTATTTTCAGGGAAAAGAATTGACCAGCATTGAACCAACAGGAGGAAGAATAAATGATGTGTGTACATTTCCTGGCAGTGGTTTGATCTTGCTGGCCTTAGACTGTAGCCAAATACCATCATACTTCATCCCATCCCTTGGACCTGCTCCCAAGTGGTGTTCTTCTCTAGAAAATTTCACTGTATGTTCCTAATATTTGAATTATTAGATTAGATTATTTAATCTATTTATCTTTGTTTTTGACATCAAAACTATTTTTACAGGAGGAGCTAGACATGGGTGGACAAACAATTACGCATGATGATTGCAGATTTTTGCCAAAGGAGGAGCTTGAGAGGTTAAATTTGACCAATCTGATTGGCACCGATCTAATTAGAGCCAGCTTGCATGGCTTCTTTATTAAAGATGCATTATACAAAAAGGTGGGTTGTCTGCGACATATTTCTTTTTCGTTCACACATATTCATGGGCTATTGAAATGCTGAGAACTTGTTTGTTTTGTTTTTCTTTTGCTATATGCATTTTCAGTTTTCAGATTTTTTTTTATCGTGTCAAGTTTGTAAAAGAAACATCTTATTTACAATCTTAATGGAAAAGGATAGGTTTGTGTGAAAAAGTGTGTAAGAACTTGAGCAAACTTCATGTGGTCAAGAACATTCCTAAAAAGGTTGAGTTTATTTCTGCTGGTGTGGTTGATGAATTGTACCATCTAATAACATTGAGGAAAGTTGTGAGTTTGAGCAGAAAATGAGAAGAGGCTGGGTGCTATCAGTGTTATCAAATGGCGGTTATGGCGGCGCCATAACGGCATGGCGCCGGCGGCCGCGATCCGTTATGGCCGTTTGGCCTCTGTATGGCGCGGGTCCGCCATTTTACATATGGCGGCCGTTATGGCCGTTATGGCGGCGTCACATGGCGGCTTATGGCGGTCGTGGCACCCATTTTGGGCTTTTTTTTCCTTTTTTTTGGGTTTGGGTCCGGGTCGACCCAGTTTTCTCCATTTTCCCCAAACCTCTCTGGTTCGAGAGCCCTAATTCTGCTGCTCGAGAAATCATCCGACGAGTTCTGCCGCCGCCTTCGACGCGACCACAATTGTCTGCGACAGGTCCTCATCCTTCTTCTTCTCTTCTCCGCGCGGTTCTGCAGCAGTCTTCATCCTTCTTCTTCTCTTCTCCACGGTTCTGCAGCAGTCCCCATCCTTCTTCTTCTTCTCTTCTCCACGCGAGCACAACCACAACATAAGCACCTTCTCTTGCTCGAGCACAACACAAGCTACTTCTTTTACTGTTTTTTAACATTGTTTCTTTGTTTTGATGGCTATTTAATCCTTTTATTGGTTAGGATTATGAATGCCATGAATTTTAGATTGTTATATTGTTGGTTTTAATATATCTGTTTATTATTTTGCTGTTTTTCATCACATATATATATATATTGTCCGCCATAGACCGCCATGGCGTCCGCCATGGCAGTATGCCGCTTAAAGGTCCTTGCCGCCATCCGCCGTATAACCTTACTGACAACACTATGAAATGTCATGCAACAGTGGGATTCTCGCGCACTAGGCTGTCCTTTTTGTAATATTCCAACCTCCCTTAGATTTTCCTCATTTTTCATACATCTTCTATTTTAACAATTACATGAACCTCACTTGAAACCTGCCAAGACATCCCCTGAAATCCTATAGAAACTATACTGAATTTTCCACATTGACATTCAATAACCTCCCCAATTCAAATAAGGTTGGGCTGCTTTGTAACTAGATAAAAAGTTTTCCAGGAAAGGATGGAGTGTTTTACTATTTTCCTCTATTTTTCTTAAAATAAAATTAGAGCACAGTAGGGTTTGAGGCTATGTGCAGGTTAACTTATATAGTTGAATGCGCCTACCCCTTTATAAGATGAAAAACATGTACTTCTCCCTGGCATTGTTGATTGAGTAATATGTAAGTTTGTCTGGTCGCCTTAGGTGTCAGATTGCAATGTTCTGATCACATCACTAAAGCAGTGTTTAGCCAGAGATTTCTTCCCATCTTTTTTCTAATGGAGGAACAATTTGTTTAATTTCTGTTTATTTATTTTAGTCTGTTTTGTGTTTTATTTAGACTGTGACATGTTTTTCTGTATATTAAGTGACCTTTAATTGAGGTTTAGACTCCATTTGGGCCTTGATATATTTGGGTAGATTTGGTCATAGTAATCATTAGTGTGCTATGGCAACCGAGTGGAAAAAGACTAGATATCTTTGCTTCATTATTGATTTTTTCCTCCTCCATTTTGTGTGTCAGTGTGTGTTTTTCCTGTTTTGAAAGATATCAGACCCTCTGCTTAGTTTTACTTCCCCTCTTGTCATTCTAATAAATATGTACTTCTGTAAAAGAACTATTGTATCTTGATTGATTAAGATAGTGGTTGACATTATTTTTCCTGGATGTTGCTAGACCTGGATTCTGTTTTTGTTTCGTTATATGATGGATCAACTCTTTTGTAGGCAAAAGCATTGGCAGATCCTTTTGAATATGAAGCTTATATCGAACAGAAGAAGCGAGAAAAAATGGAAGCTGAACGTGCCTCACGAATTACGGTTGACTCCTCCACTGATTATTTTAGTTTTTATTTATATTTTACATAGTTAAGGGTGATGAAAATGGTTTGGACTAAAATATTAATCGATGGCTATGCCTCAATCATTTTCCTTGCAGATTAGGAAACGATTACCCAAAGTTAATCGGGCCCTTGCAGCTCGCCTCCTTGAAAATGAAGAAGCTGAAAATGAAAATAAAGATGCCAGTGATGATGAAACTAAAAAGGCATCCAAGAAAAAGAAAGGAGTTAACATGCAAGATCTTCAAGATGAGCGATTTAAAGCTATATTTTCAAATAAGGTACTGTGATCTACAATGTGCCAGTTAAAGTCTTTTTAATGACTATATCCTCTCTCAGCCCTTTTTATCTTAACAAACGAAGTTTCAATATGATTCTCCCAATTGGCTGTTTAGACATCATAATTTCCCACTGTCTCCTAATGGGCTGAATTGGATTTAAATCTCATATTGGTCATGCTTAATGATGTATCAAAATTTTGGCATACAAAAATACCTTGTTTGCACTGAGTTCTTTTCCTTAGTTTCATTTTTAATTTTCTTATGTATGCTCAATGTAAATTTATGCTTACAAGAAGTTCTGTAATGAAATTTTCAAATTTAGCTGCATCATAAAAATATCTGAACCCATATGATGGGAAATTTGGGGAATTCATTTAGTTCATTATGACTGCTTCAATCTCAAAGGAGACATATTCCTTTTTTTTAACAGTTATTACTTCTTATTTCGTTTCAGGATTTTGAGATTAAGGAGACCTCTGAGGAATATCTAGCTTTACATCCCATGGGTTCTAAAAAGCAAACATCCTTGTTAAAGGAACATTTCGAACCTGTTGTATCCGATGACAATCAAAGTCCAAATGACTCTGATATATCAGCATCGTCGGAAGATGAACCTGTGAATAAATTGTCCGAGAAAACTAGGGTTCCAAGGTTAGAATCTTTTACCAATTTCTACAGTTTCTTTCCTTTTACAGGAGATAAATAGATTAATCCATCAGAATTTGGTGCATTTTATTAAATTTTCTATATGGGTTTCTCTAACCTATGCAAGATTGCATAGGATAAGAAATCAATAAATAAAAAGTGTTGATTGGAAATCATGGCATTCAAAGCATTGGTAACATTAAGTGCTGCACTTTCTAATAAAACCTTTTCACTTTTTATTTCCTAACCTATGCAATGTTGCATATGTTAGAAAAATAGTCTACTAATCAATGACACTTTTCTTTATCTCTGAGATTTTGTAGAATATTGGCTGCATGCTTATGAAATATGCGTTCTTTATTTGTCTTCTTTATCTTTTGATTCTTAATTACTGAAACATTTTCACATTATATGCAGGATGTATGAAATTAAGAATGAGCAGCATGCAGAGGCATTCTGGAGCCAAAAATCACTTGCAGCAGAGGAGTCACTTCCGATGGGAGATAGAGTGGCAGCTCTCAAAGATGGCAAACAATCTTCTCGTATTCCGAACGGTGTTAAGCAGGGTCCAGGAGGATCACGGGAAATCACTTTCACCACGAGAAACAAAGCCGTATACAAGGAAGATGAAGAAATGCAGCCCCGGAAAAGGAGGGGAGTTCAGGAGCCCCGCAGAGCAGGGTTTCATGGTCAAGGGAGAGGGAAACGTGGGAATGGTAGAAGAGGACGTCGATAATGGACTTATATATGATCTTAGTGTCATTTGATTCTTCTCAGCTCTTGCTTGATCTTTCTTGCTCACTTTGCCCACCAAGTTTGTTCCCCTTGGGCTGAAGGCACAATTTGCAGAGCCACATGAGCTCTGATGTATCAGATGTAGGCTAGCGTCTGACAATTTACTTATTTTCATTTTAGGGCATAGGATTTACGTTACAGTAATGGTCCACTTATAGGCCACATGATGTATAAGATGGATGTAGCCTAGCATCTTAGTGGTTCACATAAAATTTTGTTTTTTACTTTGCCCCTTTATTTTTGGATGCTACACTATTAAGGTTAATTTTAGTGTGGAACCTAATTACTTTGTATTGTTTTCAAAACCAAGGAGAGGGGAGGGGGTTTTGTAATCTAATGTTAAAATTATACCGTTTGGAACATGTAGTCCTAATTTCCAGCTCTGTGTATTCTTTAAATTGGGGCTGAATTTTCAATATTCTTGGTGGTCTTAAAATTGTCATACCTTAAGGGTTGTATGTTTGTGAGTTTGAAGGGAAGGGAAGGGAAGGGAAGGGAAGGGAAATGGAAGGTTTAGGAGGGAAATGAAGGAGGAAGGAGGGGAAAGACTTTGTAAGTTATAAAATGATAAAGCTGTATTCACAAATACAAGAAAGGGAAATCATTTCCTTCTTTCTTCCCTTCCCCTTCATTTTTTAACTCACAAAAGGAATGAAAAAAAACCCTGAATTCAATGAGTTTAATCTAATCTATTTTTCTTTATCCTTATGTAATGGGTTTGACTGCCTCCTCCCTTAGAAGAAAATGCCCATCAACTGTTATTGAATATTTGCTCTGATTAAGAAATAAATGTCCATGGACATTGGAAGATGAGTACCTGATGGTTTGTTTGTTTGATTAGGTTGATGGTTTGTTTTTTTAGGGTTAAATGTTTTTTTAGCTGAAAACATAATATTTTTTGTTTTAATTTTTTTTGAATTTATTTATTTTTAATTCCTACATTTAACAAAAATGATGTACTTTTTATCTCACCAGTAATTAAAAACCCATGATTTTTATGTTTTCTAATGATCAAGAATGAATTGAATTTAAACAAAACTAGTAAAAGAAGTTATATTGTGAAGGATTAAAAATATATCTAACCTTTTTGTTGATGTATCATCTACAAATAATAGAGAAATGTATGATGAAAGCTAATCTATAAAAATGTGAATTTTTTAATGAAATGCTCATTATTACTTATGCTTAATTATATTATGACGTTCATCCAAAAGTTAACAAAACAATGAAAATTTTATAATGATTGATTGTATCGCTTAATTGTTTGAGTTAATGATTAGTTTTTTTAGTATGTAATGTAACATCCTAATTCTTTAATTCAAGGATTAAGTCCGCTGGAAACGCAATACCCAAATTTATGAAATTATTTCGCGCATTATCGATATCGCATATAATTATAAACAACGGTTAGGTAATCCAACAATTACTTAAGCACCACATAAAATAATCATTTACATATAATTAGTTCATTTGCCAACAACGGCTCTAGTTTATACAACCAAAATATCCAAAATATTAGTTTGGGCCACACAACCGGCCCAAACATCAAATCTCCTCCCAAGTTAAGCATCCGACCTAGGACCCTACAAATCCAAATACAAAACACATCGTATAATGAGACTAGAGTCCCAGTGAGTGAATAATCCAGCAGCGTGGGAGTTTCAAGCAAATGGAGTGCAACAGTTCAAAATAATTCAATAAGCACCTCAAGCATGTCCAAATTCAATAAATCAACTTATAATTTAACATGAAGTGTTTAACCCAACACCCAAGGGGTCTTTCCACTTATCCGTGAAGGCTAGACTAAGCTCATGCTAACAAGGATCGTCGTCCCTGAAGACCACTGGGACCTTATCCTATTAACTGTGATAGATTCAAATAATCATTTCCACTTTTAAACATGAAGTCCAAGAACCCAAATAATTCCTCTAGACATGAAGTGCCATTGATTCAACAGTTATTATGTTTATCATGAAGTCTAAAAGACCAAAATCAATTTCCTCCATAGCATGAGTGGTTTATTATCATAAAAATCAATTATATACTTATAAGAATGAATAACCACACGATTGCATATTTTTCCTCAAGTTTCCTCATCAACATTCAAGAAATCAACAAAATCCCCAAATTCCTCTAACCTAGGGTTTAAGCAAAATAGCAATCTCACCCATCAATCAATCCAACCAATAACCCTGGATTCATCTCTAATCAAACACAAACAAGCAATGCAAGCAGGGGGAATAAGAATAGGGAGCATTCATAACCTTACATACAAGATGGGAGTGAGTGGGTGAACCACACTCACCTCAATGGAGAAAACTAGAGAAAATGGGGGATGAGGAAGATGATCTCCAAGCTCCAAGGGGGTAGGAAAGCCTCCAATCTAGCCTTGCTCCTTCCTTCTCTCACTTTCTCTTTCTGAGCTTCCCCCTCTCTCTAATCTCATAAATGTAACAATAAATGAGGGAGAGGGTTAGGTTCACGGTTTTAAAAAAATAGAATTCGCGCTTGCTCACTCAACCGAGGGATTGCTCGCTTGAGCAAGCCTCCACTAATGAGGCATCCCTGATGCTGCAGGGGGTCCTCGCTCGAGCGAGCCCCAACTCAGAAACTCCCCCTTCTCTGACTTGCTCCTCGCTCGAGCGAGCCCCTTGCTCGCTTGGCTCGCTTGAGCGAGCACCAACTCAGAAACTCCCCCTTCTCTGACTTGGTCCTTGCTCGAGCGAGCCCTTGCTCGTTTGAGCGAGCCTACCTGAACTCATATACTTCCTTTCCTTCACTCTTACTCCCTTCTCCCCTCTATTCCTATAATGTTAACCCCTATCCTCACTCATTGATTTATGAAATTAAATTGCGATTTGGGATGTTACATATAATATATTCTAGGTGAAACCCTAGTCATAAATTGTTTCATATAAAATCCATCTTGTATTGCATTGATGTGGTGTGTAGAGTCATAAGTAGGAATATTTAATTGTGACCTTTTAAAAAATTACATCTTGTTAATCAGAAACTTCTAATGAATTACGTGGTAACTAAGTTTTTTGTGACTAAATAAATTGATGAAAAACTTGTGAACCATTTTGTTTAATTGTTTTTTAACATAGGTATTGTACTAAATAAAAATTACTTTTGAAAGTGTTTCTAACAAGTATTTGAGTTTAAAAAGACATTAACAGGTAGAGTTATTCTATTTGTACAACAGAGAAAGATACAACAACATACAACCACCATGCGTCAGCATTTCTTTCTTTGAAAAAATAGAAAAAATAAATCAAAATGGTCATGTCATGTTAGTTGGCATAAATAGGAAAAAAAATGGTCATGTCACTTGTCTAAAAAACTGCAACGTCTTTTCATTAAAAAGCTACATCTTAATTTAAAAAAAAAGTAAAAAATTAAAAAAAAGGTAAATCGTCTCAGTAGGAAAATTAAAAGTCATTGTTTACCTCTCGAGCTTCGTTTTTAAGTAAGCAAACCAAAGTTTGTAATTTATAGGCATTTAGTTTATAACCCGCTAAGATACGAGTTATAACTTGTTTAGATTCAGTTTATAATCAAATTAAAAAATGGATCATAAATTCCTCAAAGTTAAATTTTAAAGCAAGTAAACCAAAGTTTGTAACTTATAAGCATCTTGTTTGTAACTAACTGAGGTAAGGATTATAACTTGTTAACATTTAGTTTATAACCAAACTAAAAAAAGTTCATAATTTCTTCACACTTACTTTGTAACCAAGTTATCCATTACTTATAACATGTTGGAGGGAGATGCACAATACACGTGGCCTCTCACCTCTCTGAAGTAGTTCTCTCTCTTTCTTTACATTATTTTATTTTAAAAAAAATCGGTAACATGGCACTCAAATTACTTGAATTGTTTTTTGAAATAAGTAGCATTTTTTTACAATTGATTTATACCTAATTTTTATGCCAACTGACATGACATGACCATTTTGATTTATTTTTTCTATTGTTTCAAAGAAAGAAATGCTGGCGCGTGGTGGTTGTATGTTGTTGTATCTTTCCCTGTTGTACAAATAGAATAACTCTTTTTGATGAATTATATTTGTACATCCAACATGTACAACAAGTCATACAATAATGAGAGAGATAAAAAAGAAAGAAATATGAGATGTGATAAATTGTATAATAAATAACACCTCTTTCTCTCTTTTTTTTTTCTTGGGTTAACCCATAATCTCAAGAAATCAACTTGTGTATACAAATCAGATGGGCTCATAGGCACAGTAAAAGAAAAATGTTTTTCAGTAAAAAAGAAGATAAAAGCAAAATGTTAGGCCTTATATTTTGTACATATTTTAAGAAAACTAAAGCTTTCGACCAAAAAGAGGCTTTTCATTCGGATTTGAGCCTTGGGCCTTTCTCTTGTTTTCGTTTGGCTTTTTGCCGTGAATCAACGACGAAAAAAAAATGACAAAAAAAAGCTTTTTTTTTTCTCCTTTTTTTTTTCATTAATAAGAATTTATTATATGTGCAAAATTTACAAAACATTCGCCCATTTGTTCAGTTGTTCACCAAAAAAAAGTTCAAAAAACATTCTGTAGAAGAATTGCTATCCTTACAAATAGCAAATGCAGGGATGTTAAGATATCACATTGGTAGTTTTATCTATTTTAAGGTCAATAAGAATTGAAACAAAACAAAATCTAAATAGGATCCGATGGTTGCAGTGAGTTCGTAGCTTTTCATTTATAAATTTTTTGTGAACATTTACATTTTACCTTTATATTTATACTTCAAAACTCACTTTAAATGGCAAGGTTAAAAAAAGATAATAGATCTATTGTAAGCGGCATTATCTAACATTTATTAAGAGATTAAATAGACAATTTTAATCTATAATTTCTTAGTCACAAGACAACCCTATTGTTTTGCTAAGGCTATACCCTTAACTCAATTTAATCTATAATTGCTCTATAATATAAATAAAATCAGTTCTTGTAACTTTCCTTTTAAAATATCATTTTCAAACACAATTTTTTAAACCTCAATGCTTTCAAAATCAATTTTTTCAACATAAGTACTTTCAAATCAATTCCATCAAAATCTAAAACAAACCCTGTAATTCAACTTTGTTCAGCATCCTCTAACCAAATAGTGTATTAAGCATGGTATTCAAATACAGCATTGTCAAACAATAATTAACTTTAGAAGAACCAGACTGGTCCAAGGCATCAGACCCTCGAAAAACCTCTCTAAATAATCATGTTTTACTACACGCCTGCTAGGCCTGCCTATCCCTGATTTTACATAAATTGGATATGCTACTCGAACTAATAAATTGTATCTCAGGCATGAACTGAAGAATCTAAATCACAATATCTTCCACTTAGACTCAAAGGCACCACAAATCCTTGCAATACAGTAAGCAGCACTTAGAGGGTACCCAGAAACTGCATCAGGAAAGACAATGAAGTAAGAAACTAAAGAAATGTCTTGACAGTGGAACATGGTAGTTTTTACCATTTTGCATAATATATTTAATTTTCACAACAAATTTAAGGTAAAAGGGTACATATGGATAAACGTACTTGCTATATAGTCTTCTGTATAATCTGTCTCAATCTTCCCATGGGCCATTGCTCCTACCTTAAATTAGATTATACGAAAAGTTAAACATCTACTGAGATAATAGGCATATAATTCAAAAAGTTGAACTTGTGAGAGTACCACAAAGACAAGGTCCATGTTGCTGGGAACAGTTGATATGTAGTCATTCATATCTACGAGCTTTTCTGAACTGTACGATAGACCTGACATTCAGAGGAAGCAATTACATCTTTTTCTTTATGTATTTATGCAAGAATTTATTAAGAGAAATGAAACAGAAACACACAAGTGGACATCAAGATTCAGGAATTCTTCTAACAATACAAAAAGGAGGAAACAAATGAAATAAACATCAGCTCCATTTCCTCTGTCTATCTTAAAAATAACCCCTTTAAAAGAATCATGTAACCATGAAATCATTTTAAAAACATTAGAAGAAAAAAAAACTCACCTATTTTTCGTGAGTTGATAGGCAAATACTGTGTTACAGGGTTTTTGATTGTGCGGAGAAGTTTCTCACGCTTTCCAGCAGCAGATATGCTCAATTTTTGAAGCAGTTCTACTGCAAGGTAGCAAAAGTTTAGAAGCAACAAATGAGAGCTTATTCCTTTTACTTGCAATGAAGTTAGGCAGGCACACACAAGATAGTAGTGCTTAAAGGGAAATCAAACCACGAACTGAAACTTACACATGACACCCGAGAACCGTTTGAATGTTCTTGGAATACGAACATATGGCTTAACCTCTATAAGAACACCTTTTTCAGTCTTTATGTATACTGCTCGCAACCTCCCAGCCTTATTTAGTGGGCTGTCTAAAATAGATAAAAGAGCCTGAAAACACCATTATATAAAATGAGACTGTCATTGTAGCTTGAAGGGACCAAAAACCTGATTTAACTCCTCTAAAGTGAATGTGAGGATTACTTTAGAGGAAAAAGTGAGAAGTTATAGTCATTGATTGGAAAATCAATAGCTAAGATTGTAATCATATGCATGCACATGTATAACAAAACTGTAAAGCTATTTAAATCTCAACTGTTGACTTTCCAATCAATGACTATAAGTCTATAACTCCTTATTTTTCACTTTATAATGAATTCCTCAGTTTAGAGGAGACAAAAAACAAAAAAAACAAATAAACTACTCCAATTAGACCATTGTTGGTTGTGGAACATGACAATGTATCTAGATTTGGGACACGAACTTACGAAAATGCTTTTTAGTATGAAGAACTTTCATACAAGTGGGATGAAGAAATATGATTTGTTAAAGACATAAAAATGGGGTATGCAGTTACCTTAAAAAACAACTTTTACATGGACCCAACCATGTATTGTTATGCATTATCACCTTTTGTACTCACCTTCGTTATAATTCCGTTGTACAAAATAGCATTACTGTAAATTTTAAGCACATTATCACTTTGTGCCCAACCTTTTTAATTCCAACCAAACAGCATAATCTCAAACTCAGTTATGCAAATCAGTAGGAAATAGGAATAACGTTGGTGAAAACAAGTTTCTCTCTCTCTTTTTTTAAGAAAAAAAAAATTTGAGATCTGAGATTGATGTTGATGAAGAACCAAAACATGGCCATTTTAGCAATTTGGACCAACCTGATGAGTAATGTCAGGCCTGTAATCACCAGGATTCTTCTTATTTTTGCGGAGGAAATTGGCATGGTCATCCGAGTTCAAAAGCTGATAAGTCTACAAACTCAAGGCCAGTCAGTTAGGGGAAGAAAAGAATTGTTTTTGAATGCAATAACAAACCATAACTAACAACACCAAAGTTTCACACTTTTTTTCATAATACAAAGCACAAATGAAAACACCAAATTGAAAAGAGTTGGGAGTACCTTGCCAACTTTGGCGACTTCCAAAGAAGCCCTTTCAAGAATAAATATGACATTGGAGTTGTCACTCTTGTGGTCACTTGGCGCAATTGGAATACCGGCCAGTTCATCCTCCTCAGTTGCTGCTGGTGCTGGTGCTGGTGTTGGTTCTTCGTTTTCGAGCGTAGGTCTCTTTGATTGTGCTTGTTCCTCTTCATCTTCGCGATCATACTTGGCTTCCACATTCTTTCGCTTTTTCCCTTTTACACCGAAAGGCCTTGTCATTGCCTCAGACACAACTCAACACACCCCACAATTGTCCTAGGGTTCTGCTGCACTAAGTTGGTGGGTTTTAATGTAAATAAATAAACAAATAATTATTTATATAATATTCAATTAAAAATATAAAAAAATATAAATTACTTTAAACATAATTTAATTCCTATCAAATAAAAGTTCTATAATATACTTATTCTTAATAAGTAAAATTTATATAAGTCCATGATTAAGCTGAATCAAATAAGTTGTGTAAGAGATAGTTTAGTCAGGACCCATATTTTGTATTCATGACCAACAATCACAATGTGAAGGAGATACCATACTGACAGACAAAAACCTAAAGCATGAATAGAAAGGATTACATAATCACATTGTGTGTGTGTGTGTGAGTGAGTAAGTGCATTCATTGCATGTCCATGCATGTCCATTGAAATATGGTGACAAGGCCATGTAGTAATCACGAAAATTGCTAGCATGATGGGTCCACATTTAATCCAATGAACTCTTTCTTGTGAAAATCATTATTCGATAAAAACTTCACCAAATATCTCATATTGATGATATATATCCATGACAAACAAGGCTTGAAACAAAGCTTCATTCTCAGGTGCATGTGCATGCAATTTATTACTGTCATCCATACAAATATTGGATTGACATTTTAAAAAACAGATACCATACAAACAAAAATGATGCTACCAACTCAGTATTGAACACCTTGGTAAATGAGCTAAGCAAGTCAAACAATTGTTCACAAGTTTAGAGGTCCCACGGATATCCATCTTTTAATGGGATATTGACATCATGACTAAGAAATAGGGTGCAACCAAAATCAGAATTTGCTCACACAATGTGAACCCAAACCAAAAGGAATAGGTGAAAGACATAAGCCTAAATAAGAAACCAACCAGCCTGCTGTCCCATAATCATTTTCTTCAGAAAATGCATACATCTATCAGGGATTCCATCAAACAATGATACTGCAGCTAACTAAGTATAAGAAATCAAACAAACCCAAGGTTTAAACAAGACAGCTTCAGCTGTGCGGACAATCAAAAATCAAAATTCAATAAGAGGAATATGGTGTCAAAAACAATCAACCCCACCCCAGCATCTGCAAACTCGCAAATGAATCAAATGTGAAATCATTGCATCACTAAAAATACCAATCTAGCACTTAACAAACTAAATTATATTAACAGAGAATTCTTCCACATTCATAGTTATATAAGAATCAAATTGAACACTGCTCAGGAAACTAAATTACAAGTCTACAAAGGAATCCAACAAAAGGGAAATGCTCTCAAGCGTTTCTTTGATAGTGATTTTCCTCATTGACACTCAGCACCCTATTTCAGCCCCTTAAAACTCACTGTCTCCTCTGTTTTAGAGACAGGCACCCCCCTGGCAAGTATGTTTCATTGATTCTTCAAAATAAGAAATTCATAAATCTGTGTATTCATTGCTGTGGCCAGTAAGTGTATTAATGTCAATAAGCTAAGAGCTAAGATAACTGTATTCTGTGTATTCTAGTATATGATTGTTAAAATAAGCTAAGGGCTAGAAGCTTATGAAAACTGCAATTTGCTATGTATGCTACTGCTTTTACTATTGTACAGTCCCAGTTATCACTGTTGTACATTCGAATTTTGATCATTGAGTTGGTTTACTTGAATTGAAACACAGAGGCTAGGGTTAGATTTTTCTATCAAAAGAAAAAGTGGATGAATTTATTATATGAGTTTGAATTTAAAAGCTATGCAATGGAAAATGAGAAATCGGAACCTGAGAGAGAAGAGTGAGAAAGCGAAAGAGAGCGATTAGAGAAGAGAAGAACCTGAGGCGAGGAAGTGGTTGAAGTTGCAATTCAAGTGGCGGTGAGGCGACGAAGTGGAATTCTGCAACTACACAGTCCAAGTGTGGAACACTAAAACCCTAATTTTGTGTTGTGGTGGCAAGGTGCCCACGTATTTGTATATTTATTCTTTTTAATAACATTTTATTTACATATTATGAGAAATTCCCAAACATATGTTACTTTCTTTAGCTTCTTGCAATAATTGGGATTTGGATATTAAACAGCTTGATTTCAAAATATTTAACCTTCTACCAAATAAAAAAAAGTTCCTATTTCACCTCTTATCATTTTAGTAAATTTGAATAAAGCTATTTATAGTATGAAAATAGGCACAGGGTGCTTGATTTCAAAGACTTAAGTTGTAACTTGCAAGGACTGGTTTTTAGTCATCTTGGTTCTACAGCTATAGTACTACTATATGTAAAAGACACATTCTAAATATTTCCATGAAGGATTTTGGTTTTCCACCATTTATTTCTAGATGTAGAATACAGACTAGAATGTTTAAGCCTTATTTCTTCATCAACAAAAATATATTCAAGACATTCTTAAAAAAATGTTTTTATAGCTAAAATTTGGTTTGAATAAGTTACTCTCTTAAAAAAATGTTTTTATATCCTAAATTCACGTTAAAGGATATCTGGGATAAAGTAACTTTAACTTGGATTGTTACAACTTAGAAGCATAAACTAACTCTATTGGATAGGTGCACTGATGCAAGATATTTCACTTGATTTTATTTCTTTCATTCCATCAAGCTCCAAAAAAGCAACCGACAGTCTCAAGATTCATTATTGTAGCCAAACATGGAGCATATATTGGCATCCACAGTAGCAGAATCACACTATGGATTCGTGTGTCTTCTCCACGAGCTTTGCCTTCCTTGAATTTCTCCAACTCTCATCCATTGTGATAATCAACATACTATTTTCATGGCATAAACCACGCACCTTGAAATAGACTTGCACTTTTGAAAAGAATGTGAGGTAATGTATCCTTTGCACTTTTGAAATTGACTTTCATCTATTTTATATTCATTGTTCAAATTATATATAGTTTATCCCCTTAATTCAATTTGCATTCTGCATTTGTACATGCATAAGAGAAAGAGCTCAAACAAGTTGTTACAAGCAAGTAGACAAATCTTAATAGAAGCATAGATTAAAATACATTCCAAGTTTGTACAATATTCTGCTATATTCTGATGAGTCCGTGTGGTTTACAAATATTTACGGACATCATAAAGCAAGGCAATACATAAACACCCCAAAGTAGAATAAAAAAAAAAAAGAGATTGTGAGAAGAGTTCTGGAGTTCGATCCCCATTAAACACACTCTTGGGGGAAGAGGCTTCAATTGTGATTAAGCCCCGAATAGGATTGCCCTGATAATGGGGATACCTATCATTAACACCAAAAAAAGAGAGAGTGTGTTTCTGAATCCATGGAGCTTCAACAAGAAAAACATCCATCTCCTTCTGGATTCTGAAACCCAATGTTCTGAATGGTACCAACCGTCTTGAACATCCTTTTCTTGTGCATCTCCTCCATCAGTGATCTTTGCAGTTGCTGTCTCCTCACATCCACATAGGAACGAATCCTTGTCAGCCTCTTATATCCATGCCCTGATCCATGACACATGTGAGAGTGAGAATCCATTCTCATGTTGTAAAACTGTTTGATGAAATCAGCCTCTTCTCGAGGACAGAATCTTGTGCTCATTTTGTTGGCCTTTGGTGTGAAGCTAAGTGGTTCTGCTCCTACTACTAGTGTTGGATGATGCTCATCTTCATTTCCTGAGTCGCAGCAATGGAAATTGAAACACTTCAAGGAGTTCATTGAGCTTTGAGAGCTTTCATCATCATTCATAAATAGATCATCTGCAAATTGTTCTAATTAAGTCTTAAACTGCACTTACAACTTTGTCTAATGATAAAAGTTGAAGTGTAATTATTTGCATTATAAGTTGAAAGAAGAGATGTACCTTGAGACCAATCTTGAGCAAGAGGGTAATGGTTCCCACAAAGATGGATGTTGTTCTTGTAGGAAGAACCAAACATTGGGAGAGAACCATGAGAGGAAGAGCGAGAAGAGGATGAGAAGAAAGGATGGTGGTTACTGATATCATCCTCTTCTTCATAGTTAAAACTATATTGTCTTTGATACTTTGAATTGCCCCAATCCTTCCATGTTGGAACTAAAGCTGATATCTCCTCCTCTATCATTTCAGCAATCTCCAATGGTTCCAAGTCACTGATTTCGAGTTCTTTAACCATCTCCATTGCCACCTCAATAGCAGTGTCATTTATGGTGTTGAATGGGAAGTATATATTTCTCGTGAGCCCTGTATTCAAAAAGCAATTTTGAAGCAATCTAATATATATGTAGTAAGAATAAGACATTTAAAGTGATTGTATCTTGTGCTGAAACTATGCATACCAGTTTTGTTAGAAATCTGTACTTTAAGGAAAACTGTGTCATCCTCTTCATTATTTATTGATCCAGTGATTGTCATGTATGTGCTCTTTGTGTGGTCACTTAATGAAGTTTTCTCTTTCTCAACTGCATCAGTGAAATTGAGTGTAGGAGTATGTTTTCTAGGTAATGTTGGGCTTGGCAAGGGCGAGCCAAGTTGGTCTGTGGCTAAAAATGGGTCTAACAAGAGCTCCTTTGCTGATAACCTCTCTGAGACATTTGCCAAACATTTTCCCACAAACCTCTGGGCTTCCAAATCATGGATTCTATAAAATGCTTCTGGCAGCTTCCCCTGTCAAATCAAATCAACCAAAGTATGTGAAATGAATTTTTGGTATTGTGGTTAGGTGGTGTACAAGCCAGCTTGTGCCTAATACCTATCACCAATCAATTATTCCAAAAGTTTAAACTGTTAACTTCCAAGACCTATTTGCTAATTATGAGTGAAATGAATTTTTTTTTTTTGGTATTGCAGTTAGGCGATTGATGAATCAATTATTGCAAAAGCTTAAATGGTTAATGGTTGACACCTCTTCACTAATTAGATGTGAAATGAATTTTGATCCTAATGGGGTAAAAACAATATATTAGTAAAGTATGTCCAATTGAACTTACAGAAGTAACTTTCTTGTATATTTGAGCAGGGTTGGAGCACTCGCTGTATGGGAACTCTGAAGTAAACAGCTCTATCATACACATCCCAAAGGAGTATATGTCTACTAGCTCATTGTATTCCTCTTCATACAATTCTGGTGCCATAAATTCTGGTGTACCTGATAGTTCATACCAAACACAAAATGTTAGTTTTATAGACACATGGTTTAGTTTAGATTACTCATCATTGACAAATTAAGTACCAACTACAAGAGCAAGAGAAATTGCCTATAACACTGTGCGCATGTTGGGAGCCACGAAGAATGGCTGCAAGGCCTAAGTCACCAATCTTGACCTGCCCCAGATGGCCATTAACAAATATATTATCACATTTGAGGTCTCTATGTATCACAGGAGGATCATGGCTGTGTAAATACTCCAAACCGTTCAGAATCTGGCGAGCCCAGTTCTTCACTGCTCTGATATCTACTCGAGGGTACATTTTTCTATACCTATGTTATATATATGTACATAATGTTAAGACACCTTATGAAAAAAATGTTCTATTAAGTTAGAGGGTTCAAAGATATAATAAAGTACTTAAAAGTATTAAGGGATGTTTGATTACTCTCTTAAGGTGCCAGAGGTGAATAATTCAGTGATGAAGTTGAAGGTTCTACAACTGGCATCGATCCAAGAATCATGGAAGGTGATGATAGAGTCATGGTCCAAGTTCTTGAGGAGATGAACCTCTGCATATAGGCGCTGAAGTTGGTCTGGTGAATGAAAGACATCACCAAGCTTGACTTGGTTCCAAGCCACTTCTATTCCTAGGACCTCATCAAATGCTCTATACACTACCTTCACGGCTCCTTTGCCTAGAATATCCCTGAACTACATGCACCAACAACCATAATAATACAGATTAATTAATAATTTTATATTAATACTAATTAGGCAACTAGATTAGATGGGAAATAAAAATCAGATTAATTTACATAAAACAGTTTTTCATTAAAAGTCAACTTAACTGTGGATAGTGGATATAATATATCAACAGTGAGTTTCAACCAATCAATTGAGTGACCCTTGGGTGTACTAGAGAGCTAAGTTAATATAGGATAAAACAAAACATACGGTGCTTAATTTCTTTATTGTGAATTGACTCAATCATAGACGGCAACTGAAAAATTATAAAGATAAGAAAAACTGTTCCCTTCTATAAGCAAAGAAAAACCATGTTCAACATAGCTCAAAATTGGTTAATAGCAGAAAACAGATACAAAGTACAACCAACTTCCACAGGCAGACTAATGACATGTTTGGCTTAGCCTCAAAACGTGACAAATTCACGTTTTCAACGCTAGAAATAGTTGTGTTAGTGAATCCAAACTTGAGTTTGGTCAAATTTCAATACTAAACCAAACACACACCAATTTTGTGCAAATTAAGCAACATCAACATCCCTATGCAAAAGAAAGACCTTGAGATTCATTTAATTTATGGCAAAACAGTTTTAATTTTCAACTCAAATTGAACACAAAAGGACAGCTTCATTAATTAATCATTTCATATCCTTTCCAACTTAACCTTATCCTGTATATGATACCAATTAGCCAGAGTTAATGATCCATTAACAAACCAGGAAGATGAGAATCAATCAGAAACACTTACACGTCCATATCGCCCAGATGGGTCAGTTTCAACATATCCAAACTGAGCTTTGTCTCCTAATCTTCCCTTGTACATGGCTCTAGCTTTCTGTAGCTAGATCACTAACAACAATTCTGACTCAACCGGTACGTGTATGTATATATATCTATAGACTTAATTATTACAAAGTATTGAAATTTAGCAACAAAATAGCATATTTATATATTATATTATATTATATGATATCATATGTAATCTCAACCTGAGCTTATAAATGAACTGAAAGTGTGTGCTAGATGATCCGAGGCTTCCACTCATGATTCTCATAGGAGAAGACACCAAACAATTGCCAGAGGAGCCTTGAATAGTCAACACTAAGCATAATCCAGCCCATTTGAACAACTCCACATGAAAGCTCGTAGAAGTGCTTGGCAACCATTGATATCAATAGTTTTGAATTGATGAGATGAAGAATTAAACTAGAAAGAGAGATACCACCCTTTTAAGATATTTAGGGTGGAAGACAAAGTAACTGTTTTTGTATAGATTAAAGAAGAGAAGAACAATAATGTTGTGTTGTCCCGCAATAAGGTCACGCCACAGATTGTGTGTTGTTTGTGAGAGCCAAAAGGTTAATGAGAGGATTGGTTGAAGATACTTGTGGACCAAGAGATTTTGACAAGAATGAAAAGGCTCTTAGAAAATGAAAAGACCACACATAAGAAAACATGCGCATGAAACAGGGCTTCTGAATTTGAAGAACCTTTGGCCATACTTTGATAGAAACATTTGTGGATGTCAAAGATACAGATCACGCTAATCGATCAGTTAGGAAGAGGAAGAGAGAATCTAAGGAGAGATTTTGATTTTGTAGAGAAGAAGAACAGAGAAAGACTATCAAACTTTGAAGATTTGGACTTATGGATTGTGGTAATTAATGTGAAAAAAGAGTGATGATTGGTGTAATATAGAAGAGCCTAAGCAGGGGATGGATTTTCAATTGCTCGATTAACGTTTATGTGATTGATTATATTATATACCAACCATGTGTATGACGTTGATTGAATTGAAATATATAAAGTTGGAATTCACTTAAACTATGTGCAAGTACTTATATTAGTCAATAAGTTTTTTGAATATTTAATTTCATTAATACAATGGTTGAGTTGAACAGTTCTTATACAATAGAGATTAAGATTAAAAAAAAAGTTAATATTCATCTGAATTTAATGGGTATACCTATTCATCAGATCACTTCTTGTGCATGTCATGTTGTTAATTATAATCCTATTTTTGGTAAAAATCACATCTATCCTCCTCAATGAACAATCCTAACTCGGGCTGATAATGGTAGAGTTAGCTCTTTTAACGATAATTTTTTTTTCACAAGACTTATAATATTCATATAATAAATTTATATAACAACTGATATAACATTTTCTCTCTCTTTATTTCTCTCAATCACATCATTCATCACTTCTCACGCTTCTCTCTCTTTTCTCTCAGTCTCTCACTTTATTGTACAACATGTTGTACAAATACCATTTCTCTAATATAAATATATAATCAAAAGTAAAGTTAAATAAAATAATATTAAAATCCTATATTAGTCAACAGATTAAAATAGGGGAAAAATAGAATATATAAAAATTCTATTATATATTTACTATATATTAAAAGTAGAATAAAACAAAAAATAAAGTAAAAATGGCATATTTTATTATATATTAGAAAACAAACAAAACAAAAAGGTGTCCATCTCATTTTGTTCTGATTGCTACATATTTCAATAATATATTAAATAATTTTTTATTAACATAAAATTTTATAAATATGATTTATAAGATAACAATTTTCAATAGAGTAAAAATGGATCTAGGTGGTGGTCAAATCTTTGGAGTATTGAAGATGGTGAAATTATTTCTTGTGACTGATTTTCTAAGGAGTGTGTTATAGTAGGTTGTTTAACATCTCTACCAATAAGCATTTTTCTTTTAGCCGCCTTGAACAAGTGAACCGCTAGTTTTTACTTGGTTGAGCGTTTTTTGACCAGTTTTTCTAGTTTTTGACCGATTTTTTATATGGAAGGTTTATTGGTTTGTTTAGAACGAACAAGCCGGTTCACCGATCGGACCGATTTTTTAAATAATGGTTATGATTATGTAAGAACACAATTAATATAGGGATATAAAATATTTTCCTTTAACTACAGGGTTTGCACCAAGGTTTTAGTTTGAGTTCTTATCTTTTTATCTTAGTTCTATATGTACTTAATGAACATATCAAGATATGGTACCATGGTAAATATATTTTACATATGATATAGTATGATTAGTTGGAGAGTCAAGAGAAAAAATAAATGAATTTTTAATGATTTGGAAATAACATTTAATTAATATACATTGTCAGTGTAAAGAAGTTTTACACAAACATCCAATGATGTGTCGTCACATTATTTAATGAATGTGACACCTCATGTCTTATTAAATTCAATAAATGATATGACAGCACATCATTAGATGTCTGTGTGAAATATCTTTACACTAACGGTGTATACATTAAATTCTTGGAAATAAACCTGATTAGAAACACATGGATTCTATATATCTAAGTAGAAGTAAGGAAAATCATATAAAATGTAAGTTTAGCAAGAGATGCACAAATCTAACTTAATTATACAAGTGGAAATTAAAGAATATATGATACCGTAATTCCAAGCATTAATACTTTAGATGTGATATGTGATAAAAAAAAAAGTTCCACTCAACCTAAATTAAAGGAAAACTTTACCTCACAATTAGGTTACTTGTTATAATGTTATATGCGACTAAGTGTCTGTTTAGTTTATAGTTGAATAAAATTGATTCTAGAAATCAATGGTTGAGATAAGTGATGCACACTTTACGAAACACGTTGGACGGAAGTGATTTAAAATCAATTATGTGAAACCATATGTCTGTAGCAACGGTAAAACAAACAGGCTATAAGTATTGGTGAGATGATATTAATTTTATTTTGTTTGGTTCGAGAAGGGGAGGGGGAAAAACTAATTTACTTTTATACCCTTATACTTTTATAACATTGTACATTCGGGTTTATTAATATGAGTGGAGAGATATTGAAGTAATTTCGATTGATTTATTCTAAACCACCCCTCTCCCCTTCCCTCCCCTCAAAATCCCCCACTTTTAGAGGAGAGAGGGAAAATGCTATTATGAGAGATATTGGTCCCCCCTCCTCTCTTAAGAAATTGAATCAAACATAACAATTATCTTAAAATCCCTCCCCTCCCCTCCCTTTAATTTCCTCCAAATTCCTCCAACCAAATAGTATGTTAAATTATGTATTTTCCATTAATTCATGATATTTAAATCCATTTTTTTAAAAGAAACTCAAATTACTAATATTAATAACTTGGACTAACAAAAACATCAGTAAAAATTCATAAAAGAAAATATGTTTTTAGTACCTAAAATATAGTTGAGATTTGGTTTTAGTCCCTGTAATTTGGTTTTGGTCCTTCAAAAATTGAAAATATACTAATTCAGTCCTTATTGATAAAAATTTGTATCTAATTGGTAGAAAAATCTGTAGCAAAACTATGAAATAAGAACTAAATTGGTGTATAAATACTATTACATGACCACCGGTTTCATTCTCCTTAAGACTAAATATTATTACTTGACCAAAAATTCAAAAATTGTTTAGTTTTATAATCTTTATACATTAAATATTTTTCATATATTAATAAAATTAAATGATCTTTAAGATTCATCCATTAATTAGATTTTTAAAATTAATAACTTTTTTAACAATTGAGCTTTATCTAAATTTTTAAATATAATATACATGTTAAATTTATTTTAACACATATACAATATTTATGTTCCACACACACACATAATACTTTTTTTTGTCTTTGACCGGGAATCCCCACAGGCATAGCTATGGGTTTAACCCTCGAGCCGGAGGTGGAGGTTAGGTAAAGCCCTCACAAGAGTGGTGACTCCAGGATTCGAACCCTTGACCAGGTAAAGTTCGTCTGAGGTCATAGTTCACTTCCACTGCGACAGTGGTTATGTATATAATATGTTTAGTGGAATAAATTAATATAATAATTTCAAAATACATATGAAATAGATAGTATATTAAATAACTAGTTTTTAAATCTTTTCATTAAAAACTTTTATTATATTTTTGCAACTGGCACTACCAACAAACTCCTTAATTATAAATAGGGGTGGGAACAAGCCAGACTTTGGCATACCTGAGCTTGGCTTGACTGTTAATTCTTAAGTTTGAGTCTGGGCCTGTTACCTGTTATAGGCCTTTTTTTAAGGCCTGACCTGCGTAAAAGTCTGGCTTGGCCTGTAAGCCTGTTTAGAAGCATGTTTTATAACAAGGCCTACCAACAGATCTTTTAAGCATGTTTTATAAAATTATTTTAATATATTCTAGTTTTTTACTATATTATAATTTTTTTAATCATATTTATAATTATTTATATAATTAATTTAATATATTATATTAACAAGCCGACCTGTCAAGCCTAATAGGTTTTTTCATAGGCCTGAAACTTGGCCTATTTAACTAAACAGGCCTTTTAACAAGCCTTGGCATGATTTTTTTAATAAACGAGTCAGGTCAGGCCATGCCATAAACATGTCAGGCTGCAGGCCCCTGACACTCCGACTGGCCTATTCCCACCCCTAATTATAAACCAGCTAATGTACATTTTTTTTTGTTTAACCACAGGTATCCTCCATCTCCATGGGAGACAATCCTGATCGAGCCGGAAACATCCACATCATGGTGGCATGGGGCTAACTCTCCCAGCGGGAATTTTTTTCCAAGACTCGAACCCGAGACCTTGCTTAATTAGGGGAAACAAACATGTACCACTTGAACCAACCCCCGTTAGGTAGCTAATGTACGTTTGTGATATAGAATCATTGATACAAAACCGATTAGCAAGTGAGATGTTTTACAAAAGTAATAATCAACAACCTATCTTCTGATTTTTTTTTATACTCACATATTTTAAGATTAGAGTTTTGTTAATATATATATATATATATATATATGTTTTTTTAAATACATATTAAAGAGTTTAACAGATGGATTTAGTTAGTATACACTGTCAGTGTAAAAAAGTTTTACACATACATCTAATGGTGTGCTGCCACATCATTTAATGAATATGACACCTCATGTGTTATTAAATTCAATAAATGATGTGGCGACACATCATTGGATGTATGTATAAAACTTTTTTACACTGACAATGTACATATATTAAACTCTTAACAGATATACACTATCAATGTAAAGAAATTTTAAACAGACATCCAATGATGTGTTGCCACATCATTTTTTGAATGGGAAATTCTACGGCACCCTCTGGTGAGAGAGAGTTTTTACCTTCTTTGATCATTTAATCAATTTCTCTCAACTTTCTTAAATGGTATTAGTATTTTTATAGTTATGAGACAATATTTAACTATTAGAATTTGTATTTTTAATTTTTGAAAAGACTTTTTGATCCCCTATAACCATTATCCTGTGTTTTTTATTGTATTCCCCCATTTTTTCACATTCTCATTTGTAATACTCATGTGTCTCATTTAAAATCTATTTTATGTCTTTGAAATAATTTAGGATGAAGTACACGACTTGTTTCTATGTAGTTTTGGTCTTTATGCCTCCATTCAATAAAAAAATAACAAGAAGATACCAAAACCGCAAGAGGTTACCAAATTGCGACCCTTTTTGAATTTAATAATACATTAGGTGTCATAATATTCATTAAATGACGCGGCGACACACCATTAGATGTCTGTGTAAAATTTATTTACACTGACAATGTATATCAATTAAATCCAAAAAATTAAATATAAAAATATGATTTATGATTTTCTAATTATTTAAAAAATTTAAACTTAATTACAAAACATTAAGTACCTATATATTTCTTACTTATTTAGTGTTTGTTTGGAAACCAGTTTGTAACCGTGAGAATCAATTTTACTGTAATTGATTTTAAATTATTGTCGCCCAACATAATTCTTAAATCGTGCATAATTCATTTCCAACCATTGATTATATAAATCTATCAAAATGATCAATTTTACCTAATTTTAAACCAAACGAATCCTAAATTTATTACCTTAAATCATGGTAGGAAAAAAATTACGTGCAAACTACCGGACAAGGCTACTCACAAATAGTCTCACCCACTTACTCCTTTATTCTTATCCTTTTCTGTTCAACCTGTTCTTTTTTCTTTTTTTTTGACTAAGTTCAAACTGTTCTTCATCACAAAATGCAATCATCATTAATTTTATTGAGAATTTGAGATGCTTTGATTTGAATCTCATTGACCTAGCTATATATAGTGTTTCTTCCTAACCTAAGAGTAATTAATGTTATTTCTACAATAACATACTTGACTTTGTAATTGGTGTGTAACAATCCACCTATTTGAATTGTTTATAAGTTTAGTCCCAAAGTCTTTTTATTTGTGATCATAGGAATTTTCGGACTGTATAAGGGTGGTTTCAATGTGATGCATAGGTGCTGTTATATTAGTTAATTAATTAAGATCAAGCTAGGTGGCACGGGCGTACCTAAGATTTTTTTATTTGGGGCAGAATAAAATACTATATTGAGTTATTTTACAAGATTTTTTTATGATTTTATTTAATCATTTTTCTTATACTTTTTACAAATTTTTAGATGCGTTTATTATCTTCTTTTTTTTCATCTTTACCCCTCATAGTTATTGAACATTTATAATTTTTAGATTAGTTAATGTGGGGAATACAATAGAGTTTGACTTACAAAAAAGGATATTGAAAAAAAACTTACAATAAGGGTAATTTGGAAGTCGCATGATTTTTTATAAAACTAAAATATTAAAAAAATATTTTTTTAATTTTATTATCTAGCCCTAAAAGTAAAATTCAAATGAAATCAAAGAAAATTCCTTTTTATTCTTATAAGCTTTTTATTTTTTATCATGCAGACCTAAAAATCACATTAAAATAAAACACAATCTTCTTTAATTTTGAATAAAACTTTATGATCTATAAATAAGGAAAAATAATTAATATAAAAAATATATAAAAAAGGAAATGAAGACTCAATATAAGTAGTGAAAGAATTATAAAGAGATAATATTATTAAATTTATAAATATTTCGGGGGGCCGGATCAAAAGTTAATACAAAATTTCATGTGAGATCTATATAATTGATAAAAAAATTGAAAGATTTTGGGGGGAGCCGTGGCCCCTCCCCGTCCCCATTGGCTACGCACATGCTAGGTGGTTGCGGTAATGTTATCAAAATTATAAACTTTTACCTACCAAAAAAAATTATAAACTTTTGTGTATTGTATACTCAAGTATTCCTTTATCATTGGTTTTTTAAACAAATATAACATTAAAAATTATTCACTAATTAATAAATATAATATAAAATATATTTATGAATATTAGTATTTATGTTTTTATTCAATAATAATTCATAATTATAATTACCTCGTTGATACTTAAATATAAGCAAATCTAAAATAAAGTATAGTAATTCAAAATATAAGTAAACCTTAATTTTTTTGGTTACATAAAATTTAGGGTGAGGGGATGGTGCCCCGGTCCAAGATAGGGAATGCCTCCGTGCTCAAAGACCACTTACAGATTGTTAAATATGATCATCCCCAATATACTTTTTAATTAATTTATATTTTATTTTCAATGACCATTTTGATACTCGTGATATCAAATATCAATCACATAACTCTCAAAATAAGTATTCCCATGTGAAACAAGTTTCCATAGAAATATATCTTTTTACATGCAATTAACAATATCTGATTTTATTTTTCTCTTTACAATAAAATCATGAAAAGTACTGATTTAGGAAGTGAAGTTCAAATTTTTAAATGAGATTGAAAAGTCAAATAAGATTAATAAATATTCTTAATTAATGTGAGTCATTTGTTTTTATATATATATATATATATTCGAGTTTAAGAGGAGTATTTTTTTAGTTATCAAGGATCAGAATTATGCATAAGTTGGAAGGTTCACACTCGTCAAATTTAATTATTGTTTTCTCTCTAATATTTATTTGAATAATTTTAAATCCTCTTATTTGATCTTTCTATAAATTCTCCCACTACTTTTTATTTTATATAGCAATATGAGTATTTGTAGAAGGATTGACTAGGAGCTTGTATATTTATTTTTTCCGCTTTCGATGTGTTGTCTACCGAACACGAAGAAATGACGTTGGCTATAAGCATACATAGCAGATTAATTGGAGCGTTGTGCTGACAGACGGCAATGCAGGACGAGTGGGGCGACGCTACTGCTCTATTGCTACGTCAACAGAGGCCAGAGGGTATATATATGTGTATGTTATCTGAACGCTACTTGCCACATATATACTATTACATATAAAATTATAAATTATTAAGCGATAGCCAGATTGAGAACAAACCATCGATTAATTTTAATTTCTTGCTCATGTAACGTGTCATTGTATAATCTCAGCTCTGAGGATCAATAAGGTGAATATTTTTCAGCTCTTATTACGTGGCATGCCAGCTCCATTAATATATACATGTTAAATTCATGTCAAATTACCCCCCCCCCCCCCCAAGGAATCTATGAACACGACTAGGAGTTTGTTCTCAGCCAAGAGAAAGAAAAAAATAAATAAATTTGTAACCCTATGGACTATGGGTCTCTTGGGTTTTGACTTTTGCAGTCATTTTCTAGGATAAGTTATATTATCATCAATAATAGATATATAAATAGATAAACAAATTCTAATATTTTAAGTAGATCAGTAATATTATATATATATATATATATATATTTTATAATAACATTTTTAATATAGGTCAAATTGTATATAGATTTTGTATAAAATTTACTTATAATAATAATCCAATATAGATTTATCATTTTTTTTATAACTATACAAGATTCTTTTTTAATTTCGTATTTTCTATATATTAATAAATCATTCTAGACATTTATTTTTTTTTATTTCAGTCGCACACTTGTCAAGTTATTAAAGCTTTCCTATATACAACGCCATTTAAAAAGTTTTTATTTCTTTCAGCTGGTAGCTAGCAAAACTTTTCAATCAAATTAATATTTAATGAAGCTGTATAGTCAGGACTCAAATTTGAACTCGCGATTCTGTTAAATCAATCCAGACCAACTAATTCATGTTATCAATCGTAAAAAAGATTGATTTTTTGTTTATTAATATATCAACATATTATTAATTAAAGTACATAACGTTTAATATATCAACTAAACAATTTGCTTTATTTTTATACAATATAATATGTATTAATTCTTTCTTAAATTTTATGTCCAATTTTATTTTACCTCTAAAATGTAGCATATTTGTACTTGTGCATTATGGCTTGTCTTATTCTAATTGATTTAACATATGCTTCTTAATTGATCGATTGTGTACAATTGAACTTTACATCAACAACACCTTAAACTAGCCTTTTCTCCGTGTGCAAATTAAACAGACACACTCAAAAGTTTGTAATAATACTAATTCCTCCCAATATATTTACAAGATTCAGAACAAATCATACACGTTAAAATATATGTTACAAGTAATTAATGCATTCATTTTTTAAAAATATTTTACAATATTCCAAATATACTAGTATAATTTAAAATTAAATTTCACATTCATGATTGTTGTGTCAATTCAAAGTTTTTAATGGTCAATATGCATAAATATGAGGAAAAATATTAAATACTTCTAAATTTGTATACTTCATCTTATAAATAACACTATCAAAATATTTCAAACATTATCTTATAAATAGGACCGGGGAAAGTAATTAGAGAAATGTTAATGAATGCTCTTAGACCACTAGTTAATATAAATTTAAAATATTTTTTATTAAATTATGTAGCATTTAATGTTATATTTGTGAGCAATGTCATAATTTTCAATAGATAAAATGCTATCTAGTGCCCGATATTTGTTAAGGAGCTAAAAATAGAAAGTTTATATTGGAGTGTGTAACATTTAATATTACAAATGCAATCAATATTGTGATTTCTAATAAAAAAATATTCTATATATGGATTTTTTTAATCAGTGTCCTTATGACACTCGTTCACAGATCTTCTCAATATATAAAAGCATTTTATATACTCCTCTCGGTCTTTTTATAAAAAATCATGACTAAATAATTAGGACCAACGAAAAATATATTGAAACCAGTTAATTGTAATTAATAATATTCATAGATTTAAGCATTATTCTATAAATACTATTAGTATTAAATGATTCAAAAAGTGAATAGCTCGTTAACCACTTACAATATATTAAGGGTATATATATAAAATATTTAACAATTAATACAACTAAAAATAATACTATGTTTCTTATATTTAGAACAAATAAAATCCATCCTTTTTGTTTTTTATAAACGGACCACGGGGAGTATTTAATATAGGTGGAGATCAAGTTAACTCTTGGTAAAGTTACTCTGCTTATAAATTTTTATGCAATATAAATTTAATAATTCTAGTTGTTGGATAATGCGTGATACTATACCTTTGTTTCAAAACTCTTGTTGTTTAAGGTTATGCGCACAGACCAATGAATTTTTTAATGTGTATTTATTTAATAGAGTATATTTACTAGCTAAAATACCCTCGTTTAATTTTCGCTCATTTCATTTAACTGTCACTAACTCATATTTAAAGATAGTGGGTATAATAAAGACTGAAAGTAGTTCAGACTTAAGAGGGAGAAAATGAGAATAGTTGTTAGTTGAAGTAAGTGTTAAATAAGGGTATAGTTGAAAAAATAATTAATTCATCTTGAATATCTATAAGAATAAGAGTTTTTAAGAAAAAGGTAGTATCAATATGCAATATGCATGATCATCGTCTACACCAAATTTAAGATGGATTGGACATTTGTATATTTATAATTTTATAATCATTATTTACTTATATTTTAAAAAGTATGTTATATATTAAATTTAAATTATTTGATGAAGCATTAAATACTATTTAAAATTTTTGTAAATTTGATCTATTTAATAATAACTTTTAATTCAATAACTTAATTGATGAAATTTAACATTAATAAAAGTTTTACAAAAAAAAACATTAATAAAAGTCAGTTTTGATAATATCAACCGTAAGGGGTGAGGATAATACTACACAAAATGATAAGAGTTTACTAAAAAAGAAAGTATATATTGTTTATTTATATATGTTTCTGATATGTAATTAATACTTTCGTTTTTAGTAACAAAAAATATTTTTTGTAGTCTTATCATGTTATTAATATTGATAAAAAATTATTAAATTGAATAAATTTAGGATCCGGATCCTCTTAGTTATGCAGCAACTTATAGGAAAATTAACTTATAGGAAAATTAGCTACTCAATAGCTAAGGAATAGGTATGAAATCATTCCATAGATAGTAGTTATTTCCTAGTTATTTCACTGCTAACTTGGCTGTAGTGACTACACCACAAGAGAGGACCTTACATGTAAATTTATTAAAAGTTACTCATGAAATAACTTAGTTAAAACATATGCATATAGTGGGGCTTATTACCCTCGTAGTGCAAAAAAAAAAAAATGCATATTATAATTAGACATTGGTTTAAGAATCAATATATATATAAAAAAATTCATTGGAACTCACAACATTATTTATATTTATAATATTAAATTCTGGAACTTAAAAAATATTTTTAATTCATAAACACTTTCATTAACACTTTGTTATAGCTTTTCCCCTTATCATTATTCTATTTTAGCACGGGTGATGTGTCCCCATATTCGAATATCAATGTGAGTATTGCTCATTGCTCCACGAAGTCTTGAATTTTTATAACTTTTTTCCTGTCTCGTTGTATCTTTATATTTAGGAAGTTATAAAATTACCCTTATAGGTATCTACACACTGACATATATAATTTTGGCTTGATTACACTTTTTCATCTTTTTAGTTTGAATTATGTATAATTTTTTCCCTCATTTTTCTTGAGTAAATTAATTTAGTCTCTTTATTTTTTAAATTAAGTAAATTTGATTCCTTAATTAATTGTCTTATATCTAAGTATTTAAATTATTATTTTCAATTCACATATCTAAAAGTTTATGATATATTTAAGATATGAAATACTTTTAAAGGTTTAAAAGTTTTTAAATTTGATAAAAATTAAAGAATTTTGTAAGAGATGAAATTAGGGTTTAAAGAAGACAAAAATTTGGGATTTTCTTATTTTAGGTGAAACTTATATATATATATATTTTTTTTTTGTAAGTTTCGAACTCAAAAAATTAAAAATAACTTAATTAATTTAATTTGTGGAGGTGTTAAGTAGAAAATTTGAAATTGAGGGTTTTAGGTGAAAGACAATTAATAGAGGGGTCAAATTTGCTCAATTTTAAAAGTAGAGAGACTTAATTTACTAAACAAATTAACTTGAGGAGAAAAATTACACATAATTAATCCAAATTAAAGCGATTAAAATTGAAATAAATTTACTAGACATTTAGGAGTTATTGATAGAAGTTTAATTTATACTAAACGTGAAAGTAATTTTTCAAATTATTAGAGAATACAAGTGCCACATCACACTGTATTTCTGGTCCCACATCGTGCATCCAAGGCTCCCCTGATGATGAGAAGCAAGTCCCACACCGAGTAGAGCTGCACCGAGTTAGTTAGAATGCACATGCCCTTTTGTTAGGGAAATCTGTTTTAATTCCTTTCTGATTGTATTTTCTGTTTAACAATTCTCGCGTTATTTCTTTCCTGCTAACTTGGCACTATGTGTATAAATAGGCGGCATCTGCACCTCATTGTGTATGAGAAACTAATCATCAATTCAATATGTTCATCCCAAATAGCTTTCTATCTTCACATTCTGATTTCCTATTATGGTATCAGAGCTCTTGATCTCAAGAGCTCTGGTGATTCTTTGTTGCAATGGCTAAAGGAAACAACAACGGAAATGGAGGAGGAGGAGCTGGTTCTTCTTCTGGTGCTCCATAGAACCCAACACTCGATCCTCTGAGTGTTTACTACATACATCCTGGTGAAAATGTTGCTGTCTCTCTAACCACACCTCTTCTTTCAGTAAAAAATTATCACAGCTGGGCAAGAGCAATGAAACGATCATTGATTTCTAAAAATAAATTTAAATTTGTAAATGGCATTATGCCAATGCCTACGACTTTCAATCCCAGCTTTGAAGCTTGGGAAAGATGTAACAACTTGGTTTTATCATGGGTTTTTAATTCTGTTGAACCACAAATTGCACAAAGTATAGTCTATCTGGAAAATGCAGTTGCAACTTGGAAATTGTTGAAGACAGGGTTTGCACAATGTGACAGAGTGAGGATCTTCGAATTACAGCAAGAGCTTGCTGCGATCAAGCAAGGAAAAAACTCAGTAACACAGTATTTTACAAAAATCTCCATACTCTGGGAGGAACTTGACAACTATAGACCTATTCAGAGTTGTATTTGTCCAGCACCATGTGTATGTGAAACAGGGAGAAATGGAAGAATCTACAGGGATGAGGATTGCATAATGAAGTTCCTTAGCGGACTGAATGATGACTTTGAAGTTGTTAGAACTCAGATCTTGATGATGGAGTCCTTCCCGGATATTGACAAAACTTACTCTCTTGTAATACAACAGGAGAGGAGACTTGGATCGAATTCTGTGAGCAATGTGAAGGAGACACGAGTGTTTATTAATTCAACAGAAAGCAAAAGACCTTTTGGTAGAGGAAGAGGTGGTTATAATAATTTTTCTGGCAGAGGAAACTTGAAGATCTGTAGCTTCTGTGGGAAGTCAGGTCATACTGTGGAAGTTTGCTACAAAAAGCATGGTTATCCAGGAGGAGGCAGAGGGAAAGTTTACAGTTCAAATCATGTGATTGGTGAAGATTTGGACAACTCAATTGATGAGCAGCACACAACAAAGAGTGAAGATACATCTGATCAGGTGTCATTGACTAAGGAACAATATCAAAACATCATGACTTTGCTCCAACAATCAAATATCACTGGTAAAGCTTCAAACACACAAATAGCAGTTGTATGTTCAACACACTCTAAAAATTCTCACACCAATCCCATGTCAGGCAAGTCTTTTGTCTTTTCTCTCCACACAAATAAGCACAATGCTTGGATTTTAGATTTTGGAGCTTCAGACCATATTTGCTCAGACCAGTCCCTTTTTACATCTTTAGAACCTATCACAGATCAAATAATCACAGTAAAACTCTCAAATGGAAACACAGTTATTCCAACTCATGTAGGGGAGGTTCATTTCAATCATAAGTTCATTCTAAAACAAGTGTTGTTTTTGCCTAAATTTTCGGTCAATCTTATTTCCATTTCTAAGCTGACTTCAACCTTGCATTGTGATGTGATCTTACTTCCTCATGTATGTTATATTCAGGATTTGAGCATTATGAAGATGATTGGTTCTGCTGAGGAATTGGATGGATTATATTTTACGAGAGTCTCAAAGTATCAAACACAAGCAAATTTGGCAAAAACTACACAACATACTTTTCCTGATTCAACTCTTTGGCACTTTAGACTAGGGCATGTTTCTTTTCCTAGATTAAATCAAATGGCTGCTTTGTATCCATTTGTACAAAATTTTAATAAAAAGCATATATGTGATATATGTCAATTTTCCAGACAAAAGAGGCTGCTTTATTCAGAAAGTACACATAAAGGTTTCTAAGATCTTTGAGCTTTTACACTTAGATGTTTGGGGACCCTTCAAAGTCAAATCAATATGGAATCAAAGATATTTCCTTACCATATTGGTGGATGATTATAGTAGATTTTTATGGGTTATTTTCCTAAAACATAAGTCTGAAATAGAATCCCACATCAGAAATTTTTCTCAAATGATAGAAAATCAATTTAATACTACCATCAAGACAATTAGAAGTGACAATGGTTCTGAATTTTTCCTCACTTCATTTTTTAAAGAAAAAGGAATTATACATCAAACCTCCTGTGTGGAAACCCCCCATCAAAATGGGAGGGTTGAAAGAAGGCACCAACACATACTCAATGTTGCTAGGAGCCTTTTTTTTCAAGCAAATCTCCCCAAACAGTTTTGGAGTTTAGTAGTAGGTCATGCTCTTCACTTGATTAATAGGATTCCATTAAGTTTACTTGGAGGAAAATCTCCACATCAACTTCTTTATGGTGAACAGCCTGATCTATCTCACCTCAAAGTGTTTGGGTGCTTATGCTATACATCTACACTCACTGCACACAGGTCCAAATTTGATTCTAGAAGCCATAAGTACATTTTTGTTGGGTATAAACCACATGTGAAAGGTTTTTAGGTTTATGACATGCATACAAAGCAACTCATTGTCTCAAGAAATGTTACATTTGAAGAATCAATTTTCCCTTGCTCTATTAGTGCCACAACAACCGACAACAAGGTATCCCTTCCCATGTGCATTCCATCACCATTGCCTAGTCCAACACAGATCATTCCCATTCAATCACCATCCACATTTGACTCTTCTTCTCCAATAACCATACCAGATACCTCTCCCACAGGACATTCATCCTCACAATCCTCACCAACCGCACCTGATTTTCCCTCTCCTATAGCTATTCCAGATTCCTCTACCACAGAACATTCCTCACCACCAACCAACACCACACCACTGTCCATCAGAAAATCCAAAAGGTTTAAGTCCAGACCATCTTATTTGGAAGATTATCAATGTAATTCATCCTATTCTTCTCAGCATAAACAATCAGGTAAACTCTATCCTATTCACTCCTTTGTTTCATACTCTAGTTTGTCCATGTCACATGTTGTTTACAGTTCTTCCCTAGACCTCCATGGTGAACCTACTTCTTATCATGAAGCTAGTCAGTATGATTGTTGGAAACAGGACATGGCAGCATATATCACTGCTCTTGAGATCAATGGCACTTGGTCCCTTGTACCTCTACCACCTGAAGTTATTCCTATAGAGAATAAGTGGGTCTATAAATTAAAAGGAAATTAGATGGGAGAATTGATAGGTATAAAGCAAGGTTAGTTGCAAAGGGGTATCATCACATGGAGGGCCTTGACTATCTGGACACATTCTCACCTGTTGCTAAAATCACAACAGTGAGGGCAATTTTAGCCTTGGCAGCTTCCTTTAATTGGCATCTCCATCAATTAGATGTCAATAATGTTTTCCTGCATGGAGACCTTCATGAAGACATCTATATGACCATCCCACAGGGCTTACATTCACCTTCTCCTAATTTGGTTTGCAAGCTAACTAAGTCCCTTTATGGCTTAAAACAGGCAAGCAGGCAATGGTTCAAAAAGCTCTCAGTTTTTCTCCTCCAACATGGTTTTCATCAAGCAGCAGCTGACCATACTTTGTTTCTCCAATTTGAAGGTTCTTGTGTTACAGGTTTGCTGATCTATGTGGACGATGTCATCCTCTTTAGGAATATTTTAACTACATTCCCCATTATCAAAGGTCAATTGCATACTGCTTTTGGAATTAAGGACCCAGGCACTCTTAAATATTTCCTAGGCTTGGAGGTTGCTCATTCATCTGCTGGTATCACCCTTTCCCAGAGGAGATATTGTCTCTATTTGTTACAAGATGCATCCATTTCAGACTGCAAGCCTGCTAGCACTCCCTTAGATCCAGCTGTGAAACTTCACCAAGATAATGGTCAATGCTTTCCTGATGTATCTTCTTATAGACGACTCGTGAGAAGACTTTTATAAATAACATCCACCCGGCCTGATATTGCCTTTGCTACTCAACAGGTGAGCCAATTCATAAGCTCACCAATTGTATCTCATTATAAAGCTGTTGTGCGAATCCTTAGATACCTCAAACGTGCTCCTGGTCTGGGCTTATTCTTTCCCAGGGACAACTTAATTCAGCTACATGGTTTTTCTGATGCTGACTGGGCAGGTTGTGTAGACTCTCGTAGATCCATTTTGTAACATCCCGCTAATTAAGACCTTAATTCATAGGAGATTTATAACTTAAAATAGAATGAAGAAAAGATTAGGTACAGAAAAGCTTAAAGGGTAAAAATAAAGTTTTTAGTCATTAGGTAATTCGCTCAAGCGAATAAGATTCGCTCAAGCAAATAAGATTCGCTCAAGCGAATTATTCAGCAAAAACTGCATAGGTTCGTTCTGCAATTTTCACTTAAGCGAATAGCAATTCGCTCAAGCGAAAAATAAGGGAAATTAGAGTGCTCTCTGGACGTTTTTCGCTCAAGCGAAAATGTATTCGCTCAAGAGAATATGAGAGGGGGAAATGAAATTCGAGCAATTCGCTCAAGCGAATTCAATTCGCTTGAGCGAATAAAACGGTTATAGCGTTTTAAAATACGATTTCAGGCCATTCCAGTCAGTTTTTCCTTCCTTTTCTTCGTTCTTTCAGAGAGAGAAAACGTGGTTCTAGTGAGAGAATGCCCTAGTGAATATCAAGAACGGATCTTGCGCTCCAAGATCACGTCTTCTAGCAATCTTTCTTCATTCAACTCCATTTAATCCTCGTTGTTCTTCGTTCTCTCGACCCTCAGGTGGGTGTGATTGTATGTTTCTTTGCTGTACGAATTTCAGAGCATGTTCCCCTATTCTTTCTTCCCTTCTTTCCTTGAACTATGATGAGAATGTTAATATAAACCTTGTTGGTATGAATGTAATAATTTTCGGTGTATGATTTGTGTGAACCATATGGTAGGAGACCTATATGCACATGTGTAGTCATTCTTAAACATCTTTGTATATGACCTTAGGCCTTTTGGCCACCAAGAATTATGCATTATAAGTTAATTATCACAGGGCTTACAGCCAATTCAGAGCCTTCGGGCTAATTCAGGGGTCTTCGGACCATCTCAGGCCTTCGGGCAATCATGTTTAAGCAAGATGAGGCGAACTCATTGACCTCTCGGCCAAGGGGAAGATGGGGGACCCTCAATCATGATAATAAATCAAGTATGTGTACATCATATTCAGATAAGACTTAATCTCAGGTTTCCCTGGATGACGGTCCTTGGATTCTCAGGCCGAGCGCTCAATCATGATCATGTAACAGTGAAAAGACCCCGGGTGTCGGGTTACAACACTTCACAGACATGCATTATAAAGCTATTTATTGTTATTGTGAATTGTTTGATGGTTATGACATTGTTGTTGATTGTATTGGTTGACTGAGAAGCATGATAATTGTCTGTATGTTTCCCCTGTAGTGTCCTTGTTCATGCCCACTGGGACCTAGTCTTATCCTACGTTATGGGAACAATATTTCAGTTGTGCAGGATGAGTTTCAGGATCAGGACGAGTAGTATAGGATACATCAAGTACCATAGATTAGATCTTTATTTCTTATTGTCGTTATTAATGTTGCTTAGGACTACCGTAGTCTTTTGTTTCGTTGTTTCCTAGGAATTACTATGTTAATTTCAGTGCATTGTGTTGGAGCCTTGACGGCAACTTTGTTGGATGTTGTTCTACATTTTATTTATGTAATGTGGAGCTTTGGTAATGGTTGGATTACACAAGCGATTGTGTTTTATTTTGATACGCGAAATTGACGAATTAATTTTATGAATTTGGTAATAGTGCTCCCAACATGCATTATTTCTGAATTTAGAAATTAGGACGTTACATTTTGGTATCAGAGCAGTTCAACCCAATTGGACTGTGGTTATGTATTACTCCTTAAGTTAGTCATAATTCTCTATGCATTATTAGGGAATTGATAGACTGATCACCTGGATATTTCTTAATGATGTGTATAGGATCATGACTAGCGGTAGGAGGGGAAGTCCTCGTGCCAATTCACTTCCTCCCCCACCGGATCAACCTCAGGATCCCGTGGCGGTAGCCCTTCAAATGCTCACTCAAATCATGGGAGAGCAAACAACTTCTAATGCCGCAGTACTCCAGGCCTTGCAAAGGCAGTCTACCGGTACTCCTCCACCGGGGACAGTAGTGGATTCCTTCATTCAGGGATTGGCTGAGTTTAGGAAACACCATCCTCCAGCCTTTAATGGAGTTTATGATCCAGCAGCAGCAGACTCATGGCTCAATGCCATGAACAAAATCTTTGAGGTGATGGCTTGCACGGACGACCTGAAAGTGAGATTTGCTACCTACATTCTACAAGGAGAAGCGGACAACTGGTGGAAGAGTGTGAAGACTAGTTTGAGCCCTCATGGAGCCTTACCCTCGTGGGATACATTCCAGCATGCATTCCTGGAGAAATATTTTCCAGAGCCAGCCAGGAAACAAAAAGAGCTAGAGTTCCTTCAACTGAAGCAAGGCAACATGACCGTGGGCCAGTTTGTGGCCAAGTTTGAAGAACTCTCCAAGTATCACTCCCTACTGCAGGCCAATCCCAATGAGGGTTGGAAGTGTTCTCACTTGGAGGCGGGTCTCAAACCCGAAATCAGAAAGATTGTCTCAGCCTTCCAGCTTAGAGAGTTCTCAACCTTGGTGACCAAATGCTTGGTCGTCGAGCAAAGTTTGGTGGACGAGGCGCCCAGGCCGGCAGCTAGGACTTGGGTTGATGGTAAGAGAAAAAGAGAAGATGCAACCGTTGGTAAGGGCTTTCGACCTCAGCCTCCGGGCGGAAAGGGCAAGCAAGTCGCCCTTCCCTCCCCTCCAACTACTCCAATTTGTCCTAAGTGTAACAAGCACCATCGGGGCGAGTGTCTGGTAGGGCAGTGAGTTTGCTTCTACTGTCGTGAACCAGGTCACATGCTGTTAAATTGTCCAAAGAGGAACAAGGATCACCCCAAACCCCAAGCTACCGGAAGAGTCTTTACCCTTAATGGTGAGATGGCGGCTCAGGCTGATGATCTGATGCAAGGTACATGTACTCTAAATGATACTCCTTTGATTGTACTGTATGATTCTGGCGCGACTCATTCCTTCATTTCTTGTGACTGTGTGGAAAGGATGAAATTGCATGTTACTCCCTTACCTTTTCATTTGAATGTCCACACCCCTGCTAAAAAAGCCATTTCCACTTCCTTAGTGTGTCTTGCATGTCCCCTAGAAATTCAAGGTAGAATCTTTAAAGTTGATTTGATTTGTCTGCCATTGAAAAAGCTTGATGTTATTTTGGGTATGAACTGGTTATCTCATAACCAGGTCATGCTTGATTGTTGCAATAAAGAAATTGTTTTCCCCACTCTTCTTCCTTCTCCGAAGGAAAGACCATCGTATTTGTTATCTTGCTCCACTCAGATTTCTGAATGTCTGACTGATGGTAGTTATTGTTTTATATTACTACTTTCCTCAACTGTAGTGTCGAAGCCCGACCTAGACAGCATAACCATTGTTAGGGAGTTCCAGGATGTTTTCCCTAGTGAGGTGACCACCTTACCTCCGGATCGAGAGACTGAGTTCTCCATAGACCTTGTTCCGGGCACAGGGCCTATTTCTAAGGCTCCCTATAGAATGTCACCCTTAGAGATGAGTCAACTTAAGAAGCAGCTAGAGGAGTTAATAGGGAAGCAATTCATTAGACCTAGTGTATTCCCTTGGGGAGCCCCAGTGCTCCTCGTTAAGAAGAAGAATGGTAGCATGAGATTGTGTGTTGACTAGAGGCAGTTAAACAAGGTAACAGTTAAGAACAAATATCCCTTGCCTAGGATAGATGACCTGTTAGATCAGCTTAGAGGGGCAGAAGTGTTTTCTAAGATAGACTTGAGGTCAGGTTACCATCAGATAAAGATTAGGAGTGAGGATATTCCCAAAACTGCTTTTAGGACTAGGTATGGGCATTATGAGTATTTGGTGATGCCATTTGGTTTGACCAATGCTCCGACTGTATTCATGGACTACATGAACCGTATCTTTAGGCCCTATTTGGATAAGTTTGTGGTTGTATTCATCGATGACATTCTTATGTATTCTAAAACCTTAGAAGAACATGAGCAACATCTTAGGGTGGTTTTGGAAGTGTTGAGAGAGAAGAAATTGTTTGCTAACCCTGAGAAATGTGACTTTTGTATGGATAAAGTTCACTTCTTAGGACATGTTATATCTAGTGAAGGTGTGTCAGTGGACCCAGTAAGATAGAGGCGGTGATTGGTTGGGAGAGGCCCAAGTCAGTCACTGAGGTTAGGAGTTTCTTAGGATTAGTTGGGTATTATCGCAGATTCATTAGAGGTTTTTCCCAGTTGGCCCTACCTCTCACCCGGCTGACCTGTAAGGGTCATGCTTTTGTTTGGGATGAGAAGTGTGAGAAGAGTTTCAAGGAACTCAAGGAGAGGTTAACCACCACCCCGGTGTTGGTATTGCCGGATTTGTCCAAATCCTTTGAAGTGTATAGTGACGCTTCAGGAAAGGGGTTAGGTTGTGTTTTGATGCAGGATAAGAAAGTAGTAGCTTATGCCTCTAGACAACTTAGACCCCATGAGGAAAATTACCCAACCCATGACTTAGAGTTAGCTGCAGTAGTGTTTTCTCTTAAGGTGTGGAGGCACTACCTGTATGGGGTGCAGTTTGAGGTCTTTAGTGATCATAAGAGCCTTAAGTATCTCTTTGATCAGAAAGAACTTAATATGAGGCAGAGAAGGTGGATGGAGTTTTTAAAGGACTATGATTTTGAGCTTAAGTACCACCCAGGCAAGGCCAATGTAGTGGTCGAAGCCTTAAGTAGGAAATCCCTGCATGCGTCATCCATGATGGTGCATGAGCTGGAATTGTTAGAGAAGTTTAGGGATTTGAAACTTGAGGGAAACTATGAGGGAGATAGTATGAGATCTACATGTTGGATGTGGTTAACGATTTGAGGACTAGAATTAGAGAGGCTCAGGTCTTAGACTTAGAACTCCAGTCCCGAAAGGGACAACCAGGGTTTTCAGAATCAGGAGATGGGATGTTGCTCTTCCAAGGGAGAGTCTATGTCCCTAAGGGGGGTAGTCTCAGAGGGGAGATTTTAGAGGAGGCTCATAAGAGCAAGTTCACGGTACATCCTGGTATTACCAAGATGTACCAAGACTTGAGGAGCATGTTTTGGTGGGATGGAATGAAGAGAGAGATAGTTGAGTTTGTTTCTAGGTGCCTTGTATGCCAACAGGTTAAGATAGAACACCAAAAGCCCTCAGGCATGCTCAAACCATTAGAAATTCCCGAGTGGAAATGGGAAGCCATATCCATGGACTTTGTGATGGGACTACCTAGAGTCCCAGCAGGCTTTGATGCCATTTGGGTGATAGTGGATCGGCTGACCAAGTCAGCCCATTTCTTACCAATCAAAGCAACCTACCCTTTGACCAAATTAGCAGACTTGTACATCAAGGAGATTGTGAAGCTCCATGGTGTACCTTCCAGCATAGTGTCAGATAGAGATCCCAGATTTACTTCTAGGTTTTGGTATGCCTTACATCAAGCCTTCGGTACTAAACTGAAGTTTAGCACCACTTACCATCCTCAGACTGATGGGTAGTCTGAGAGAACCATCCAGACCCTAGAGGACATGCTTAGATCCTGTGTGTTGGAAGAGAAGGGTAGTTGGGATAAGTATTTACCACCCATAGAGTTTGCCTACAACAACAGTTTTCATAGAAATATAGGTATGGCACTCTATGATGCTTTGTATGGTAGGAAGTGTAACTCACCTTTGTGTTGGTGTGAGGTTGGAGAGAAAAGCTTGTTAGGGCCAGAGTTGGTGCAAGAAACTACAGAAAAGATTGAGAGGATTAGGGAAAAGTTGGTAACTGCCCAGAACCGGCAGAAGTGTTATGCTGATAGGAGACAGAAGGACTTAGAGTTTGAGGAAGGTGACCATGTGTTTTTGAAAGTTACTCCCATCACTGGCATTGGAAGATCCATTAAAGTCAAAAAGTTGAATCCCCGTTTTTTCGGTCCTTTTCAAGTATTGCAAAGGATTGGTCCCCTTGCATACAGAATAGCCCTTCCACCCCATTTGGCCAACATCCATGATGTATTCCATGTCTCACAGCTCAGAAAATACCTTCACGACCCTTCTCACATCATAGGTTCAGAATCAGTACAATTGAGGGAGGATTTGACTATTCCCACAAGACATGCACAGATTATTGACCGAAGTGTCAAAACCCTGAGGAATAAGACAATTCCGTTAGTGAAGGTGTTTTGGGAGGGTCAAACTCCAGAGGACGCAACTTGGGAAAAAGAGGAAGACCTTCGCTCTCAGTTTCCAGAGTTATTCGTTTAAGGTAAGGAAGTTCATTTTACCCCCATTCTCTTCTTTATTTATTTTTTCTTAAAACCAATTTTGAGGACAAAATTATTTTTTAGGGGGGTAGAATTGTAACATCCCGCTAATTAAAACCTTAATTCATAGGAGATTTATAACTTAAAATAGAATGAAGAAAAGATTAGGTACAGAAAAGCTTAAAGGGTAAAAATAAAGTTTTTAGTCATCAGGTAATTCACTCAAGCGAATAAGATTCGCTCAAGCGAATTATGTAGCAAAAACTGCACGGGTTCGTTCTGCAATTTTCGCTTAAGCGAATAGCAATTCGCTCAAGCGAAAAACAGGAAAAATTAAAGTTCTCTCTGGACGTTTTTTGCTCAAGCGAAAATGTATTCGCTCAAGCGAATATGAGAGGGGGAAACGAAATTCGAGCAATTTGCTCAAGCGAATTGAATTCGCTTGAGCGAATAAAACGATTACAGCGTTTTAAAATACGATTTCAGGCCATTCCAAGAATTATGCATTATAAGTTAATTATCACAGGGCTTACAGCCAATTCAGAGCCTTCGAGCTAATTCAGGGGTCTTCGGACCATCTCAAGCCTTCGGGAAATCATGTTTAAGCAAGACGAGGCGAACTCATCGACCTCTCGGCCAAGGGGAAGATAGGGGACCCTCAATCATGATAATAAATCAAGTATGTGTACATCATATTCAGATAAGACTTAATCTCAGGTTTCCCTGGACGACGGTCCTTGGATTCTCAGGCCGAGCGCTCAATCATGATCATGTAACAGTGAAAAGACCCCGGGTGTCGGGTTACAACACTTCACAGACATGCATTATAAAGCTATATTATTGTTATTGTGAATTGTTTGATGGTTATGACATTGTTGTTGATTGTATTGGTTGATTGAGAAGCATGATAATTGTCTGTATGTTTCCCCTGGAGTGTCCTTGTTCATGCCCACTGGGACCTAGTCTCATCCCATGTTATGGGAACAATATTTCAGTTGTGCAGGATGAGTTTCAGGATCAGGACGAGTAGTAGAGGATACATGAAGTACCATAGATTAGATCTTTATTTCTTATTGTCGTTATTAATGTTGCTTAGGACTAGTGTAGTCTTTTGTTTCGTTGTTTCCTAGGAATTACTATGTTAATTTCAGTGCATTGTATTGGAGCCTTGACGGCAACTTTGTTGGATGTTGTTCTATGTTTTATTTATGTAATGTGGAGCTTTGGTAATGGTTGGATTACACAAGCGATTGTGTTTTATTTTGATACGTGAAATTGACGAATTAATTTTATGAATTTGGTAATAGTGCTCCCAACAGGCATTATTTCTGAATTTATAAATTAGGACGTTACACATTTCTGGGCAGTGTTTCTTCATTGGGAAGTCTCTTATTAGCTGGAAGTCCAAAAAGCAACTCACTGTGGCGCGCTCCTCTGCAGAGGCAGAGTATAGAACCTTAGCATCAGCTACCTGCGAGCTTCAATGGCTCCAGTACCTTTTGGATGATCTGAAAATTTCCTTTCACAAGTCTCATGTGTTGTTCTGTGACAACCAAAGTTCCTTGCACATTGCTCAGAATCCTGTCTTCCACGAGCGCACTAAACATCTTGAAATAGATTGTCACATTGTGCGTGAAAAGGTCCAAGCCGGGTTACTTCACCTTTTGCCTATCTCTTCTCAGGACCAACTGGCCAATTTCTTCACCAAAGCACTCCTTCCTAAAACCTTCCTCCATCTCCTTTACAAGCTTGGAGTGTTGGATATCTACCACCCTCCATCTTGCGGGGGGTGTTAGAGAATACAAGTGCTAAATCACACTGTATTTCTGGTCCCACATCGTGCACCCAAGGCTCCCCTGATGATGAGAAGCAAGTCCCACACCGAGTAGAGCTGCATTGAGTCAGTTAGAATGCACATGCCCTTTTGTTAGGGAAATCTGTTTTGATTCCTTTCTGATTGTATTTTCTGTTTAACAATTCCCGTGTTATTTCTTTTCTGCTAACTTGGCACTATGTGTATAAATAGGTGGCATCTGCACCTCATTGTGTATGAGAAACTAATCATCAATTCAATATGTTCATCACAAATAGATTTCTATCTTCACATTCTGATTTCCTAATACAAATTTTACTAGACATGCTCAAAGAAAAATATTCTCCTTTTATATATAATATTATATTATGAATCTCTTTAAATCAAAATCAAAATATCCGTAACATGATTTGCTGGTTGTTTTCTTCTTGAGTTTTCTTTCGGTCAGATTTGTGTGAATTGCGAAGAAAGTAATTTTCATTGTAAATTTCGGATAAACTTTCTTCGTTCCAATAACTAAGAAAGATGAATTAAAGTTATCAATTGATTACTTCTTGGTCATATTAATTCTCGGTATATGTTAGAAATCTGTTTTGAGTAATAAATCTGTTAGGATTACAATTTTAGTTAGAATTACCCATAGTTAGTTTTGGGAGGAAATATTACCATGGTTAGTTTTACCTTTAGTTAGTTTAGTCCTATAAATAGGGGTCTCTTGTATTTTCTTCATCATCTTTAAAAAATGATAATATTTGGTTCATTTCCCCTTTCTCTAGTTTTCACTCTCAATTTTCTGAACCATCTTCAATTTCTAAGATGGTATCAGAGCTCCATCCATCCATGGAGCTCACCACCTTCTTTTTGCCCCAAAACTCTGTTTCCATTAATCTTTGATCCACCAAGCTTTTTCCTCACACACTCCATCATTGCTCATCTATGGAGGTTAACAAAAATGGAGAAGAAATTAGTACCATTTCTTCCTCCTAGAGCTCCAATCGTCGCCACACAGAAGAATGACAACCTCTCCAACGAGTTGCAGTGGAAAGTTGTTGCAGATCCCTTCATTTTTGGCTTCAGACTCACATAGACACCTGAAACTCCGGCATCGATTGAGGTAGCGAACTCCCAGAACCACGTCTCCAAGCGCAAGTTCGACGGCACCGTTTCAGCAGAACCACCATCAGCATCCAGGTCACTAAGTTGCGAGGTGCAGCAACAACAACAACAACGGCAGAAGCAGAGACAAAATGCTCTGTTTACTGCAGTTGCCAATGGAGAGTTGGATGTGGTTGAAGCCATGGCGGAGGAAGATGTCACTGTTTTGGAAAATGATGTTGGACGCGCCAGACTCTGGAGGTCCTACTGGGTAAGGTTGAACCAGGTAGTGCAGCAACAACTAAACCTGGAACAAGTAAAGACCCGTGCTATCAGCCTCTTCAAAACCATCTCTCGCATTCTTGAAGATTTCGACGCCTATGCTCGCACCAACACCAAATTGCAAGATATTCTCAGTCATTATTCTATGGTTAACCTTGAGCTCTTCAACATTGTTGACGAAATCAAAAAGGTCTCCAAGGCATTTGTAGTCCATCCCAAGAATGTTAATGCCGAAAATGATTCAATAATACCTGTTATGCTCTCCTCAAAACTACTCCCTGAAATGGAGATGGATGATGCTTCTAAGAGAGATCAATTACTTCAGGAGATGCAAAACCTCCCAATCGCTACTCAGATTGAACTCAATACTGTGATTATTATGTATGTGAAATGTGGTAGCCTGGATTATGCACGAGAGCTGTTTGAAGAAATGCCAAAGAATAATGTTGTTATTTCATTGTTATTTCCCTTTCTTTTAGTTGAGGTTTTTTACTTGGTTTCAAGTTGATATTGATTGATACCGATTATCAACTTGAGGGGGAGTGTTAGAAATCTGTTTTGAGTAATAAATCTGTTAGGATTACAATTTTAGTTAGAATTACCCAGAGTTAGTTTTGGGAGGAAATATTACCATGGTTAGTTTTACCTTAATTGGTTTAGTCCTATAAATGTGGGTCTCTTGTATTTTCTTCATCATCTTTCAAAAATGATAATATTTGGTTCATTCCAAAATTCCCCTTTCTCTAGTTTTCACTCTCAATTTTCTTAATCATCTTCAATTTCTAAGAGTATATAAAAAAATTAATGTGACTAATAAAAAATATAGATTGAAGATTAACATGATGACTTTTCTTGATCCTATAAAATAAGACTTTTACGGTGTGTAATTTGGTTTAAAGAGAGAAATAAGAAAGAGAGAACTAGGATAGAGAGAAATTGATGAGAAATATGATATATTTAGAGATTGTTTGGTATGAAAAAGTTAGAAGAAAAATAGGGAAGAGGGTAAATAATAAATTATGGAATAGACAAAAATACCCTTATTATTTTATATTAGTTTTATGTAATTCACATTTCACAGCCTCACATCGTTTTGTATTCAAGTTTTTTTTTGTTTTTTGAAGAATTTTTTATTCAAGTTAGTATATACTGTTTCATTTTTTTATTCCAATGAACTAAAAAAAAAATCTATTTCCTCAACCCGTCTCTCCACACAATGGTTGCATGTCCATATTTACAACCTTCCCATCTTCCCCAAACTGATAGCCATGGTTGCACCTTTGCTCCTTCAAGCTTAAAGCCATGGCTACCAAGTTCTCCATGCTCCTTCAAAACCCACCACCATGGTTGCACATCACTGCTCCACCAAACTTCAACGCCACCACTGCATATACCTCCCTGTTCCAAGATCTATGAAGTCCGCCACCCCCTCCAAGCAACCATCATCATCATTTTTCTCAAAAGAGAAGAGGGGCATTTTGGGGTTTAAGCTGCTCCAAGAAACTCTGCCATTTTTCCACAGATTGGGAGAGAGATGCTTTTTGTACAGATCCACCCTCTATTTCTCTCTTCTCCTTGTTTCCTCACCATTCCAAACAAGGTTGATTAGACTATCTCTCCACCATTTCTCTCTTTAGCATTTCTTTCTCTGGTGTTTCTCTTGTACCAAAGTTAATTAACATGTTTTGTTTACTTACTATCTATGAAATATTAAAGTTATTTTTAATTATTATTGTTAATTTTACTATCAAATTTGAATGTGACAAATATCCATCAAAGACTCACAATCAATAATTATATATGTGCATTATCTTAATATACTATTATCATATATATAGCATGTAAAAGTACTACACACATAAAATTATTGACTGTTATGAGTGTTTGTTATAACCATAAATAATAGTAGAATTAACGGCATAATTTTAAAAATAGTTTAAATATTTCATAAAGATAAAATAAATATAAAAATTAATGTGATTGATGACATTAGATTAAGAATCTTTATTTCTATTTCTTTATGGTAGAAATTAATATGACTGGCATATGCTCAAATTGAGGGAAAAAATAGATTTCCTTGTAAATTTCTTTTTTTGGGGGGGGGGGGGGGGGGGGGGATATGTGTTCCCTGACGTGTTGATGATCAATAATGCATATTTTCAAAGTCAATTTCATTTCTGAAACTGAATCGAACATTGTCATTTACTTTTTTTTAATTACAATGATTGCAAATTTAAATGCAAATTTAAGTAGCACGCTTTGAGGAATTATTCCAACTTTCTAACATGATTACGTGGCCCACGTTGTAGAGAAATGTGGCCCCTCAACTAAATACAAACATGCACCGAAATGGAAGAAAGTTTATATTATTAAACAAACATAATATCGCATTATAAATTATAACAACATTAAAAGGTTTTACTTATGTAAAATAATGAACATTTGATCTCAAAAATAATATTGAACATTTTTAACATATAATATTCGTGATTTATTGATAGTACAATGTATACGAAGTAAAAATAAAATAAAAATGTTGCAGTCTTCCAGCCTCCTTTCTATTTATTTCTTTTTGGTCAAGAGCCTCCTTTCTATCGGAAATGTGGTAGTTCTTTTTTCTTTTGGGTCTATAGAAAAAGAACTTCTTTTGGGCCAAATTGGTCTGGACTGGACTGTGTTTCTACAGCCAAGTTGGGCCACTTTACGTTATAATGCACAATTTGGATTTAATATTTTCATGAAACTATTTTTGAGGTAAAGCACATTATATGGGTCGCTGTTTCTAGTTGTCCCTGTTTCAGAAGTGAGTCATTGATGCTTCATGTTTGAAATTGCAATTTCATCACGTAGTAGTTTTTTTAGTTAATTTGGAATGTAATAAAATCTTTTCCCTAAGCTGGGTTTCGCTGTTGATCGCTAGCTATATCCATATGTAATTGGAGTTTGGTGACTTGCAGGTTGGACTTTTTTGTTTGATAAAATGCATATAATAGATGTGGTTTGTTGGACATAGATGTATTTTGGTGAATGTTGTTGGCTGGAATTATGGGTGTACATGGGTTGGGTCAACTCGATTGACCCGACCCCGACCCAGAGATGTTTCAGTAGGCCGAGTCATTTTTTTTTTGTTGGTATTTTTTACCACATGATATTGAACCCGAAGTTACTAGTCTGGACAATGGGTTGAAGATTTCAAACCTGAAAACCCGATCCGAGTAGGTATTAAAAATAAAAAATTGAACATTTGTCACTGATTTTGGGGTCGGCTTTTTCGTTTTCACTCTTCACTTGCAACCTCAACCCTCAAATCCCAATCTCTACTTACAGTCTCCCCTTCCTAACCCTAGATGAAATCAAATCCTAGAAAGTGACCAATAATTTACTGTTGCCATAAATATTGAAAACAATCATCGTCAGAGAGAAAAATTGAGAGAAGAAGATGGTTGAATGTGAATTCTCTGATTAAGAAATGAAGAAGGTACAGAGAGGAGTTTATATACATTCCACATTCTGAAGAAAGAGAAGAAAAACTAACTACTACTCTATCTAACAGAAGCTAACAGAATTTTAACTATCAAATTAATTGCTAACAGAAAATAATTAATAAGTTCAACACCCCCCTCAAGCTGGAATGTGTATATCATGCATTCCAAGCTTGGAAACCATATGCTGAAAAGGTCCTGGGGACAAAGGCTTGGTGAGAACATTAGCCACTTGAGATGTGGAGGCTACAGGTAGAAGATGGATCAATCCAGAATGCACCTTATCTCGAACCACATGACAATCTAGCTCTATGTGTTTTGTCCTTTCATGAAAAACTAGATTAGAACCAATGTGGATGGCTGCACGATTATCACAATACAGAGCTATAGCACCAGGATGTTCAAATTGAAAATCTTTCAACAAATAAACCAACCATTGAGCCTCACAAGTGGCAAGAGCAAGAGCTCTATATTCTGCTTCGGAGGAAGATCGAGCTACCACCTGCTGTTTCTTACTTTTCCAGGAAATAAGAGCATTTCCTAAGAAAAAACAAAATCCAGTTGCAGATCTTCTGGTATCAAGACATGCCCCCCAATCTGAATCTGAAAAACCAGAAACTTTGAGAGAAGAAATAGCAGGAAACAGTAACCCTTTAGTTGGAGAGGATTTAACATATTTGAGAACTCGAAGAGCAGCTTGATAATGTATATCAGTAGGACAATCAAGAAATTGACTCAATTGACTTACTAAAAAAGAAATGTCAGGCCTTGTACTTGTGAGATACAACAGCTTACCAATCAATCTTCTATAAGCTATGACATCATGAAAGGGGCTCCCAAGTGTTTTGTGCAATTTAAGAGAAGAATCCATAGGAGTACTAACAGGTTTGGAGGCAAGTAAACCTGTATCAGAGAGGAGATCCAGTGCATATTTCCTTTGGTGTAAAACGATTCCTTCAAAAGATCTTGCAATTTCCAGACCCAAAAAGAACTTCAAGTTACCAAGATCCTTTATGCTGAATTTTTCATGAAGAATCTGTTTCACATTGGTAATCTCAGTCATGTCGTTACCTGCTAGGACTAAGTCATCAACATAAACAAGGATTGCAGTAAAAGAGGAAGACTGAGATTTGGTAAACAATGAATAATCAGCTTTGGATTGAGAGTATCCAAAAGCAATGAGGGTCTCAGTTAACTTCTCATTCCATTGGCGACTAGCTTGTTTCAACCCGTAAAGAGACTTCTTCAATTTGCAAAAAAGAGTGGAATCAGACACATCATGGCCAAGAGGAGCAGCCATGTACACTTCCTCCTTTAGATCACCATGTAAAAATGCAGTATTGACATAAAGCTGATGTCAATACCAATTATTTGCAGCTGCAAGTGAAAGAAGAACTCGGATAGTAGTCAATTTCACCACAGGACTAAAAGTCTCTAAATAATCTATACTAGCTGTTTGGGTGTAACCTTTGGCAACCAGCCTTGCCTTGTACCTCTCCACAGACCCATCTGCATTATGCTTGACTTTGAAGACCCATTTACACCCTATGACCTTCTTATCAGATGGAAGATGAGTGAGTTCCTAAGTTCTGTTTCTGTTCAGTGCATCCAATTCGGATTGAATTGCTGCTTTCCAATTAGAATCATTAATAGCTTCATGGTAGGAGGAAGGTTCATTGTGAGAATAAATGGATAAGGAGAATTGTCTATATGATGGTGATAAACTATCATAGGATAAAACAACATTTAAGGGATATTTAATATCATATTTAGGTGGTAAAGAAGTTTGATTAAGAAGGGTACAGTGGTAGTCTTTGAGGTAAGAAGGAGGTTTTCTGGATCTGTTAGAATGTCTGGAGGTTTGTTTGTATGGATGATTTGTGTTCAGTGAGGTTTGTTCTGTTTGTGGATTGGGGCAAGTTGGTGAAGTTTCAGGAGATGGTGGTGGTGGAGATGACAGATTATCTTGAAGAAAAGTGGTACATGTAGGGAGAATTGGTTGAGTAAGATATGTGTGAGACAATGTTGATGAATTTGGAAGCTGAGAAAAAGGGAAAATATGTTCATAAAAAGCAGTGTTTCTGGAAACAAATACCTCCCTGGTCTTCATGTCATACAAAAGATATCCCTTGGTATGAGTCTTATAACCAAGAAATACACTAAGTCTTGATCTGCAATCTAGCTTCTTTCGACTTGCAACCAAAGTAGAAGCATAACAAAGGAAACCAAACACCTTAAGGTTAGATATATCAGCTGCAACATCATAAAGAACTTGATAAGGAGTTTGATTTGAAAGAAATCTGGTGGGTTGTCTTTTGATCAAATGTACAGCATGAGCAACTCCATAATTCCAGAAGTGTTTTGGCATACTAGACTGCATCATGAGAACTCTAGTCACCTCCAAAATGTGCTGGTGCTTCCTCTCAACAATGCCATTCTGTTGAGGAGTTTCCACACAACTTTTCTGATGCACAATTCCTTTAGAATCATAAAAAGAGGGAAGATTAAACTCAACCCCATTGTCAGATCTAATGCATCTCACCTTAGTCTTGAATTGAGTAATGACAAGCTCAACAAAAGATTGTACAAGTGAGGGAACTTGTGATTTGTGTTTCAAAAAATAAATCCAAGTAAATCTGGATTTGTCATCCACTATAGTAAGGAAATATTTGTGACCATGTAATGATGGAGTGGAAATTGGGCCCCATATATCAACATGAATCAAATAAAAAATGCAAGCAGACCTTGAAATGCTTTGAGGAAAAGGAAGTCTTTTCTGTTTTGCTAAATGACAAGTGTCACAAGGATCTTTTGTTCTTTTACAAGTAATGAAAGGAAATTGACTTTGCATTATTACAAGCTTGGCATGAGAGGGATGACCAAGTCTCAAGTGCCACAGATTATCATCATATCTACAAAATTTGTTTACACAAAACAATTTCAGATTAGAAGTAATACACTGAACTTCTTTAGGCTCCACTGGATCATCAAGAACATAAAGACCCCCTTGAGCTTTAGCTGCACCAATCATACTCAAGCTCTTGAGGTCCTGAATTTGACATGTACAAGTGGTGAATTCAAATTTTCACTCCAAATTAGTTGTCAATTTTGAGACTGAAATCAAATTGAAACTGAAAGCTGGTATATACAACACATCAGTGAGAAAAAAATCATTGGAGAAAAAAATTGACCCACAAACAAAAGTGCTAACTTAACTTCCATCTGGGAGATGAATGATGATAGGTTTAATCTTTCTGAAAGACTGAAAATGATGTGGTGAAGAACACACATGGTCAGTGGCACCCGTGTCAATGATCCAAGAAGAATTTTTAGAAATTGCCTTATTCATACCTTGAACCTTGCTGCTGGAACCAATTTGCTTTGAGGTAGAAGCAATCTGGTTTACTGAATGTTGCTTGTTTTGAATCATTTCAAGAATCGCCCTGTGTTGATCTGGTGTGAAAAACGAATTCCCTTCTCCAGCATCATTTTTCTCCTTTTGAGGCTGTGAAATCATGCTTATCTGATCTTCTTCATCATCATATTCTTGAATTTCTTCATTTGAGAATGAGTTATGCACCTGTGCTCCCTTCTTAAAATATGGTGGAAATTCATGCTTCCTATAACACTGGTCAACTGTGTGTCCAGTTTTGTTACGATAAGAACAAATTTTATGTCCTCTACCTCTTCCAGTATTTGAATTAAAAAATTTATATCCCCGACCTCTTCTTGAAGAGCTTGATCTACCTCTTCTAGCAAATGTTCCTTCTGTAGCACTTACAAGAATTTTTGCTTCTTCTGAATTATAACTAGTTCCAAACTGTCTTTCTTGTTGAATTAGCAAAGAAAACGCCTTAGCCATGCTAGGTAAAGGTTCCATTAGCATTATCTGTGACCTAACTCCAGAATATTCTTCATTCAAGCCTCTCAAGAAGCGAATCACATAATCACTCTCACGATATGATTTGATAGTAGAAATCAATGCACAATGACATGGTATCTCACAAGTACAGTTAGGTATAGGCCTAAAATTGTCCAATTCTTGCCACAAAATTTTTAATTGAGTATAAAATCCAGTAACGCTAAGATTACCTTGCTTAAGAGAATATAATTCCTCTTGTAATTCAGCAATTCTGAATACATCACCTTGGTAATATCTTGCATGCAGATCTTTCCAAATCTCCTCTGCTGTATCCATCCAAAGGATGCTCTATCCAATTTCTTCATTCACTGAATGAACAATCCAAGAAATTATCGTAGTGTTGCATCTCTTCCACACAATACTCATAGGATCTCCAATGGCAGGTTTTTGAATAGTTCCATTCACAAACTCCAATTTATTTTTCGAATCAAGAGCCACTGTCATTGCTCTGCACCAGGAATGGTAATTATCTCCAACTAACACACTTGAAACCAGAGCAGAAGCTGGATTTTCATTTGGATGCATATAGTAAGGATTCAACGGATCGATATTAACAATCACCATTTCAATAAAATGAGAAACGATATCGGATCGAACAAGAGAAAGAGGTTCAGATTCAAGAAACGATAACAAACGAGATAAGAGCTAAGAATCGGAGAAATAGAACTCGAGATGCAGAAACGCAGCTTCAGCAATGGCAGAGCTCCTTATAGAAGAAGCTCTGATACCATATTGAAAACAATCATCGTCAGAGAGAAAAATTGAGAGAAGAAGATGGTTGAATGTGAATTCTCTGATTAAGAAATGAAGAAGGTACAGAGAGGAGTTTATATACATTCCACATTCTGAAGAAAGAGAAGAAAAACTAACTACTACTCTATCTAACAGAAGCTAACAGAATTCTAACTATCAAATTAATTGCTAACAGAAAATAATTAATAAGTTCAACAATAAATGAACTCAATGACCAAATCCCACATTTTCACTCATAAATCCTAAACCTTAATCTCTCTCACGGACTCATGGTCTCTCTCAATCTTAAGTCTCAAGACTCTCTCAACCATAGATCTATCATCTCTCATCTCTCAAGTCTCTCTTTCACATCTCCACCTTCTCCTTCATGCACCCAGATACTTCCATTACTGCAATTCCCCCATCGTACTCACACCTCTCCCGTCGGCTTGGTTGTGGTTGTGCATGACTGTGTTGGAGCAAGGGAAGGGGAGTGGGAGGAGGAAGGTAGAGGCCTCTAAGGAGGACGACGCTACTAAGATTAAAATGGTGATGAAGAGGCTGTGTTAGGGTCTATTCAGAGGGTTATTTCTTATTTGGATGAATATACATGGAGAATGTACAGGGATGAAGGTGAATTTTTTTTTTTATTAAATATTGGGATTGCAAGATAAATTTTATTAAGTATTATAATTCCAATAATACCCTTAAAATAATATTACACCAAATAATAATTTATACAAAATAAACACATGTCACATTTCTATTCAACACGGTACTAAATTAAAAATAAAAATACCGTAGAGTTTACCTATATATAATTGCGTTGAAG